>JAODUG010065872.1:0-13995 GCA_027564795.1 Aphredoderus sayanus
GAAGTGTTTCTTTGATGTTTTTTAATATCTCCTTGCTTCCCTCGAGGATGTTCTCTCTCTCTCTCTCTCTCTCTCTCTCCTTCTGATTGTGTGTGTGTCACCACCTGCCTGTGTCAGCCATGCTAATCCTCACCGACGACCCTGAAAGACAGCTCTTCGATAAGACAGGATACCCGATCCCTTGGCTGTTGTTTGATCTATCCACCTCCCCCTCAACCATCCACAAACCTACCCTACACACAGACACACAAACACACACACACACACACACACACACACACACACATACAAAGACACAGAGAGAGAGGAAGATTCATCTGTGAATAGTCAGTATGAATTATAGGCTAGAGGTATACAGTTGATCAGCTTAACATTACAGTCATTCTATTTGGGTGAATACATAAACACCTTGTATCATGCTCCACAATGACCTAATGTATTAATACAGTATATGTATTCACAGCATTATTATATTAGACCTCACATACAGTATAGTAATACAATAACACAGAATAGAATGACCCCAACATCAGTGTCTAAGAAAAGAGTCCAACACAACATGGTTTTCTCCACACATCATCAATGTATGTTTATTTATAGCTGTATTATGTAAGTTTGTTTAAAACTATTTTAGGGAGTAATAAAGTATGTCTGTCTTGTTAGTGTTATTGCGTTGTTTCCAGAAGCATGTCTCCGTGGCTGTCTTCTTGGCTCGACCTGATTTAGTTGACAGGAGAATTCTGTCACTACAGCTAATATTAGATAGAGCTCTCAATAGGGGTGTCTCCTCTTTTCTTCTCTTCTCTGTCATTACCACTGAGATGTCGCTCCACTGTCTGGAGCTAATTAAATGCTAGGACAGCGTGGTGGAGACACATGCTGACAGGAATTGTCAGTAAAAACTACCATGGCTTCATTCACCAACTTTGGTTATGTTGATTTGACGTGACTGCCCTCTACTGGCAAAGCTGTTAGTTCTCTTCTCACCTCAATATGCAGACAATATTGAGGTAAACTGTCCCTTTTGTAGCGTAGAAAACCAGGTCATGATGTAGCCCTTACTGTAATTTTGAAAAGGCAAAGAAGGTGGCAGTAATTGGCATACAGTTATACAATTCATATATCCTACAAAGGATGTCTTAAATACACAACAGACACTAAAGTTGTGTAGTCAGACAGGTTTGTAGGCAGTCTAATTGGCGGGATGGATACCACACGATAATCAAAGCATATACACTATGAATAGTTCAAGTGCTGTAACCAGAACAATTGAATAGCTGCAGTATCAATGAAATACCACTGGGAGGTGCACGTATACAGAGAAATAGAGATGTAGAAAGCCGAGAGAGTGTACAAGAAATGAACATTATTAACCAGACAAACATGTATACTCACTCCCTTTTATACTATGGGGGGTTCATGGGGACATTCCTGCACATACAGTTGTGTCCTCTTGATAGGGTGAATAAATAAATAATTATGAATTAAAAATGTTAATTTCTAAATAGGCTTTCCTTTATGTCAGCAGGACAGTTCTGTCTGGTGAATTTACACATCAGATATTCCCTTCATCCTGAAATGAATATCATACAGTATGTGAGCATCTAAAAAAACCTGTTCACCCATCCCTCCATGTCCATTCATCCTTTTGTGTAACATGTAGCAATGCATTTATTTGTATGAAACAATCTCTTGAATAGAAATGTTATGGAGAAAATATGTATTGCATAAAAACATCCCTATTTGCACATAATAATTAGGTGTATAATCTAATTAGACATATAAGTATAGCACAGGGTTAAAGAACTAAACACATTTTCTTTTCCAAAGTTGAGCCTATTAATATCTTTAAGAAAGTTAGAATGACATCAGCTAGTTAGGGCAGTGATTTAGTTTCAGACCTACATGCACAGTAGCCATAACCATAAATCACTTTTTTAAAGAATACATTGTGGTGTGATGGCATAATTTGAACAAGCAGTTCCCCTTGCTATTTACAAAGGGCGGGAAATTCACACTGTAGGTGAGGCTTGTTAAAATATGGGCAACAAATGACAACCAGCTCTATTACTGATAAGAAAAGCACAACGAGCATAATGTCCATGTTGCTTCTCCCCCCATTGTGATTGCACCTCTGCTCTGTCACATCCTGTTCTGCTTTGTTTGCTTCACGATGAAAGAGTTTAATGTGATTAACATCTGATTGGTGGTGTGCTGCATCAAACAGCAGGTTGATCAAAAGGACAAGCAGGTGCACGTGGTGAGTCTGGAGTTATATTGAATAAAATGCTAAAGAACATTAATGCATTTCAGAAGCCTGTTTCTCTTTAAAGGTTAAAGGTAAAGTCGTTTGTGTTCTTGCCCTCCCCCGCTCCCAGAACTCAAACCCTCTCCCCAGCACACTGTGCGTGGTTTCACACAACTGCGGTGCAAATTGAAGGAAGGGGGGTTTAAGGATGTGAGAGAGAGGTGCCATCCACTGAGCAGGTGTGGGAGGGGCTTGGTGCCCTCTCAGTTTCACTTGGTTTCACCAACATGGGAAATTCCAGACAAGGAAGGGTTGTACAAGGGTTGTACAATTGAATGAGACACTGGTTAGTTTTACATATCGCACATAATGTACATTATAGCCTGTTTCACACATACATAATGATAATAATAAAGACAAAAAAAGTACCAAAAAAAAGACAGATCCTGAAAAAGATAATGTATGTAGAAATTAATTAAAAAGTAACAATTTTGTTTGTGTCTGCTCTGCTGAATGGAAACATTGATCTATAGTCATGTAACAGCAGGTGGGTGCCAACTCAACATGACTTGGGTTTTAATTGGATCAACCATATGGTTTCCAGGGACACGCACACACATATCAGGCTGTGGGATTAACAATGTCCTACAACACAGACTCAGATACCAAAATAGAACTGGAATGTATATTAATACACTTCTTATATTACTGTTTATTGTTATCATTTTTCAGAGCAATATTATTGTTTTTTTCATTAGTAGTAGTATCATTGTTGTTGGCAAACCTACATGTCAATTTTGTTGGTTATCACTGGAGGAGGTACAATATATTTACATAATAATAATAATAATAATAATAATAATAATAATAATAATAATAACTCGTTTTAATATCTTAAGAAAACAGAGTTATAAGTTTGAGAAACTTACAGTTACACTTAAGGCAACAATATGGCCCTATAATCATGTGTGCATTCAATAACAGTTGTTATGTTTAATGTTTAAATCTTTTTTTTCTTTTAAACATGTTTTAGACATCAAATCCATTAATACATCAGATAGTTTTTTTTGTCATTATAACACATCAAACGCAATACATAGGTGGACTATATGCCACCAATAACTAGAACTGTGTGGGTTAACCTAAGAATCATAAAGTATAGCAATTATTTAAAAGGGGAACTGAACGCAAACAGTATGAAAAAGTGACACTTGATGTGAGTGAATTGTACACTCAGAATGTTTGTAATGAATTAGATTTATCAACAAACTCATCAAAACAATGCATTCAAATGAGACTAATTTACAATATACAATAAATGTTTTATATGGATTTCAGTAAACCACTGGACCAAACAAAACTATACATTGAATGGTAATGTAGGCCAAAGCTACCTGTTCAACGGATGTCTATTTTTAGCCAAACCATCTCTCAGATCCAGGCCTATTCACACTATGTGTTTCTAAAAACCAAATGTGTATGTAAAGTAGAGTCAAAATCCTCATACTGTGCGTGTGTCTAACTTAATATCCCCAAAATAAACGTAATCCAGTATGTCCAAAAAACAACCTACCCAGAACATTACAAGAAAAACAGATTTGCACCGCAGTGAAGTTCTAGTTCATCCGAGCTATTCCTATCACAGTTAACCTAGAACTGAAACTGCAGCGTGTGAAATGTTTCCATTGGCTGTCTCAAGCTGCCAGTCAGAGATTGTGTTACTGGGTTGGCTATCACGTTGGATTTCGGGTGGCCCAATTCTAGTTTACGAATTATCTCCTTCGCTTGTGCTTGTCTCTGAATCTCTGTGCGTGCGGGGTGTTGCGGCGTCTCCGTGTCCTTGCAGCAGGCTGCGGCGTGCATGCGCTTTCTACATAGACTGGCACAGCTGAACCTCATCTGTTGGAATTCTATTGAGCGCAAAATAACTAGCTTCGTCCACCGTAGCTTCCAGTCGTCGAAGAAAAATACGGAGGGAGAGATATTTACCTTCATAGCTGTGAAGATGAATTTGTCACCGTGACCGCTCATACAGCCTACACCTGCTGAAACGCGCTCCCGACACCAGTAGAAGAACGCGCATCTAGCAGCAGCCGTAACAAGGCCTTCCCTGCTTTTCGTGGACGCAAAAATGGGGACGGTACTCTCTATATCCCCCGCTTCAAAGAAGGGGACAATTATGGACTCAGATACCGCAGCCGGAGCAGGGGTGATTAGTAAAAACGACAAGAACTCCAAGAAGCCCTCGGTACTGGTATCGGCTCTCACGTGGAAGAAGCTAGTAACAAATTCGGCTAAGAAAAAAAGTGCCAAGAAAGTCAGCCCGAACCCCCCGCTACCCATCGAGCCACCGGCCACTCAGGTGGCTCAACTAAACCACGAAAATGTGAAGAAATCGCATCAAAACGAGGAGAGGAAGCCAAAGGCGCCAATCCCTGTGCCGGTGCCCACAGTTCCGACTCAAACCATCCAGCCCCCCCCGACGCAGAACGGTAAGATCGCCTCGGTCCAGAACCAACCGAGCAGCGTATCTCTAGTCTCTCCGAGGCGGGTGATCATCCAGGCTTCTACTGGGGAGCTCCTTCGCAGTCTGGGGGACTTTGTGTGCCGAAGATGCTATAAACTGAAGGAGTTAACATGCGCGGATGTGATTCTCTGGTTCCGCAACGTTGACCGGACTCTTTTGATCCAGGGCTGGCAGGACCAAGGTTTTATCACGCCGGCCAACCTGGTTTTCGTTTACCTGCTCTGCCAGGACACCATAACGGATGATATCGATAACTCCAACGAGCTGCAGGGCACCTTTCTGACATGCCTCTACCTCGCCTACTCTTACATGGGCAACGAGATCTCCTACCCACTCAAGCCGTTTATGATCGATGCCAACAAGGACGTTTTCTGGGAGCGGTCGCTTAGCATCATCGAGAGTATGAGTGCCAAAATGTTGATGTTAAATTCAGATCCGCAGTTTTTCACGGAGGTATTCCAGGACCTGAAAAACCAACGGGACCCCAGCGAGTCCAGCTTGGACCGCTGAGTTCCGCAGACGAACGGAAGATGGTGATGACTTTTATTGAATGTCTCACAAAATCACAGAATCGTGATTTGGAATGTAACGCATCATATTGAGGGTTCCTCCCTGCTTATCCTATGTTATGGACATCTAAACTATTTCCAATTAATCGCGCTATTCTTTCCAAATAGTGTTAAGGTTACAGTTAATGGGGTGTCTTGTACTACAGGCCGGTGGTATCCCAGTAGGGCCAAATTCTATATTATGCCGTAATGTGTTCGCCGTTGTTATGGTATTGACTTATTGTTAGGCCAACATGTCTAATTGGCAATAGCATACAAAAGGTAACATACGTAGGTAATGTATTCAAGTCTTATTCCCATCATTCATCAATAGTCCACTTGGTTACTGGCTGGAGGCCATGTTAAGGGCATGTGAGTTTCAGAGGAGCTTATAGGGCAAGAATAGCAGAGAGTGTCTTTATTTAGACCTTTGAGAGGCGGAGCTGTCCGCGGTGCTGACCTGCAAGGGCAATGCAAATCCTTCACTATCAGTAAGGTACTGGCCAAGCCATGGCTAAGACTTGCAGACCAGTCTCAGCCATTTAATGAAATGTAACTACAGTAAAGGCTTTACCTATTGACCTATAAAACACTAGTCCTGATTGTCAATAGCCGCATGTTATGGCCATTTCAACAACCACCCTATATGGTGTATATGGCCCTGTTTGGCCATGTGATGACATGGATATCCATTAGCTTGCTCACATATAACTCACATCTGCAGTCCCTGGCCAAATGTTAAAATGCGTCTTCGCCCATATTATATCCTGTTTAACACCATAATACAATGTGTTGTTGTGGTACAGAGAACAGCTTTGTGGATGTACCAGTGGCTCAACGTGTTTGGTACAACAAGAATATCTAATTTAATTGATTTTTAAAGCCTTTCAGCCTACCAAGACAGCAGTGAATAACTCAAGGAAAGGACAGCTGGTCTCATATATCTATATCACATTGTCCCTAATGCTATGCAGATGGTGGATGAATAAACACTGGTTGGCTGGCTAAATCACAAGCTAGATTATCTACCAATATATTCTTCTACAGTATATAATGCTTTATGAATGAATGCAAGGGATTTCCCAAACAGGTCAACTCTGCTGTAGAGATTGAAAAGAATGTACAGGTTTAAGAAACTCTCTTCTTTAATGTGTGCCAACGATGTATTACTCTGGGTTGAAAGCTAAGGTTTACATGTACATACCCCAGGATAATAGAGAGTCAATATTTGGTTGTCATTTTGTTTTTTATGCCTGCTGTGATGGTGTTCTATGTGTTTATAGTTTAAGCAAAACAGAACTTGTAGGATGAATGTTGTGTTTGCCCTGTTGTTGTAAATGTGCCGTGAATTCAAGCTTGCTGGGTCTCATACACTTTTAGCTCAACCTTCCCTCAAAATGTTTCCTTTTCAATTTTAATATTGAATATTATGAAAGAAATTATAGTGAAGACTATATTTTATTCATACATGTTCTGGCTAAAACTGTATTGACCCCAACCTGAAACAAAGCTTATAGGGCAAACACTTGCTGTCCAGTATGTGATCCTTCTCATGCGATCATGCAGTGATGTAAACCTACATGGAAGAAAGACAATGATGCTGCTATTTTGCACAGCTGTGAACAAACAGTGGATAATTTATTTTGTTGTCTTGCACAGTGTTATAATGTAATGGTGATATGCCATGGGCACTTGAGTATTTGCCTTTAGACGTTACAGTTGCTGTCACCATCCTGGCTATGGTTGTCATCAGTGAAAATATCTTTGTACAGTTCATTTTTCATACATTCAAAGTCATTTATGATATATATTTAGTGTTAAGTTAAAACACAAGCAGCTTCATTGTAAAGAACAATGAGAGCACTGTCTCACCACGATGAACATTCATTCAATATCCATGTAAATGAATGTTTGATTAAGTAATTGTTTGTGGTAACAATAATGAAATAAATACACACAGAGGTACAGCCTTTTGTCTGTCTCGGCTTTTATTGTAACATTTGTGTCAAGATGTGGGTGCATGCGTGTGGAGTGTGTGTGTGTGTGTGTGTGTGTGTGTGTGCGTGCGCGCGCGTGCACATGTATCCTCTGTACTTTAGGGTGGTGACCTTGACAAGTTTCTCCACTTTAACGCCCACTAATCCTCCAAGACATGGTTATGCAACAGGAAACAGTCCATGACTAATATGCTTATTTGAATATATGAATTTGCTGCTATGATACAGAACCAGCACATCACCGGGATTCTTAATTTAATAGCAATAAATTTTTTGACATACACTGATAAATAAATGAGGGACGTTTTACTATACAGTACTACAGTATACTGTATGTGTAGCCAAACGGACAAATGTTCAACTCGTATATGTTGTGTTTGATAGTAATTTGAGGCTGCTGAAGACAGGGATACATAATGCTTTACAGTATACAGGATATTTTTAGTATGCTGGATGTCTGTCCTGTTTTGTCACCCTATCCAGATTGCATACACATAAAAGGATAAAGAGAGCATGGAACATTTACAAAAGGTAAAATATTGCATCTATCTATGATTAGAAATAATTTGAAATAACCTCGTTGTCATGGTGATATCCTTTCCAGAGGTACATGAGTCACCATGGTGTGAAAACGTATATTAGAAAAATCATCTGTTGCATCCATTCACCGTTCATTTTGAATATACAATATTACTGTGAATGTGTTTTCTTGAATTAGTTAAATTAGCCCACCTTCACCTTTATGTCAGATAAATATAGTCGTGTCCTTGAAACAATCAGATGGCAGTACTATGAACTATTTACACATTATATATATGATTAATTACTAAAATATTTATTCTCACTGTCAAGTTATGGGTGCATGTATACATCCATAGTATATAGGAGTGTAGCTGAACTGAGGGATTTCCTTATGTTTTTGTGAATAGAGCACGTGGTCTTACAAGTTCCTTCACTTGATTGGCTAGAATTTGCTGCAGTCTGATAGAACCTTCTGTGAGTCTCTCTCTCTCTCTCTCTCTCTCTCTCTCTCTCTCTCTCTCTCTCTCTCTCTCCCTCCCTCTCTCTCTCTCTCCATTCTCCCAAACACACACCCACACACACAGACACACACACACACACACAAGCATAAAAAATATCTATTTAAGGAGCAGCAAGAGAGATAGATGTATGCAGACAATGAGAGAGGGAGGGAGACAGATTTCTATTGCTATCCTTCATTCATATAATGCCTTACAAGATGGAAACAAGATGCTCAGGGAAATACCCATTTATTTAACCCCAAAATCCTTAAGAATCCATCTGAGTTAGATTTTATTTTATAGTTATTTTCTTTTGTATTTAAGGCAAATCCCAATTCCTGACATGCACGTGGGGTGTCAGTATTATTAATATATCAAATATGTATGTTTCGGCTATCACATTTAAACCAAAAGAGTGATATTATGAAATAACTGTCTGCCATCTTGCTTCCTGCATTCTTCACCACTGGTCTCTATAGTAACAGCTAGGTAAGTAAATGAGAGGTAGTGACTGTGTGGGGCTGCACTAGCGTGGGCTGAGCCACTGCAGACTACACACACACACACACACACACACACACACACACACACACACACACACTGCAGTGATCAAGAATACTGTACATGAGCACACCAAATATAAAATAAACCCACTTTGGATGGACACAAACATTAAGGGTGTTAGAATAGCAGACACACACACACACACACACACACACACACACACACACAAACCTCCACCACACATATCTGCACATACAAATCTGTATTTATACATGCAGACTATAGTGTGTATATACTGCATGCATAAAACGACCCAGTTACACAGCGGCCAGAGAGTGAGGTGATGTGTAGGCTGCAATGCGGTGCTGATGAGCACATGGTCTCTGTGGCGCAGGAGAAAAGTCACTTTCTAACAGTCAGAGACCTGTGTGTGTATGTGGTATGCAGACACAGCTGTGAGGGACAACCATTGGATAATGCCTTCTGCAGGCCTTTGTGTTTTTAACAGCGACGTGAATACTGTTTATGTTTATCTATTTACTGTGACGGCTGCTACATAATAACCGCTAACATATCGCTAGCAAAACATTCGCAGTTTACTATTGAAGGACGTTTGAATTATTAAACATACTATGGATGGAAGGCTATCCCTGTTGATCTGCGTAGAGATAGTAACAGGAACCCTAATATTGTGCCCATATAACAGTTTGTTCTGCTGCTGACGTACAGTATGAACTTTGAATTGTTATTCTCTGCCCTGCTCTGAGCCACATAGCCTACAAGGCTGCTCTTTCTGGTTCTGCCAGTGACCTAATCATGAAGTCCAGCTTAGTGGAAATAGGTCCTAAACTGGTCCAAACAGAGCTTCACCATACCAGGATAGGTCTGTTTGGCTCCTATCTTTCATACCAGCCATATACATCTGCCGGGTAGATAAGTCTGCTTATTTTCACTGCAGGCCTTGGTAATGCTAAGCATAAAGGCCAAGCCAGACCCTTTACAGTAATTTTATTGCAACATGGTCAATACATCTGTTTAAAAGACTGTTGAAAATTATCCCTTAAAGGGAGAAGATATCAATATTATCCATGCAACTAGTAAAAAGCTATGCTCCATGTTTGGCATTAAATAACCCATTGAATTGGAAATCCATTGGTGTCTATTGCTATAATACTGTATGTACAGTATGTTTTCAAGGAATAATATAAGTCCACATCAACATGTACCACTGAAAAGGTATTCTTTCATATTATCAGCACTTTAACAGCATGATACATATCTTCTGCACAAGATATCAACAACAAAATAAAGGACAAAAAATATTTATATGTATATTATATATCTATGACTATTAATTACTATTACTTTTAATAGTTTCAAAGATGGCTCATAGTGGTTAGACCACTATTTATGAGTGCATTGTAAACAACAGTATGTGTACAAAAATGCATGTGCACTGGGCTTGCAAAAGTTTTTTGTCTGATTCATGTAGTCATGCTGATATTGTATAATAGCTTATGAGCTGTTGTACCTAACCTACCTAATACCTGACCCTGCACTGGAAACTACTCTATTCTCTGCTACAAGGGATCCTAATCCACTTTATCCCTACTTACAGTAAATACTCTGGGATGACCTGCAGAATAGAAACAGTAAAATACACAGAATAAGCAAATTTACTTAAAAGAGGGGTAGAAAGAAGAAAATGGAAACCCACGTTAGATGATACCAAATGCACAGCACTTACTGTACACTTTACTATCACAAAACATTGCAGTAGAGCACATAGTCAGTTACACTGACCTGACATGGTTATAGCACTCTAATTCTGCATGAACCGGTTCCTTTCACTGACTGGTGCTTGGTACTATAGGCTAAGTGGCCCAGCAGGATTTCTAATCCTAAACTCTAACATTAACATTAATATAGGAATTATTCTTATAGGAGTCATTCCATGAAAAATTTATATTTCTTCTTGTTTTTGAAAAAAGTTATTTCAATGTGACTTGGAAACATACTGGGCCTTAGAAGAAGGTATACTTTTACGTTCCCGGTCTGTAATGATCATAAAGGGAAAAGAGGCACAGAAACAGGCAGATTAGATACGTGCATACACGTTGAAGCTCCTCACAGTTTATTTGGTAATACCTACTGTACAGTATGAGGATATGACCGCCCATAGTCATCTACCGTAGTATTCAGCAAAATAGGATGTACAAGCTACAAGGAAGTGAAGTTAATTGCCAGTATGCAAACGTTAAGTAAAGGTTTAATGTTCAACACCTACTGTAGCTGTTACCATAGTCTAAACACAACTTCAGTCATCTAGGTTGTCGGCATACAGTCAGCATAGACTGCTGACATTTGCTGTCAAAAGCGTGCATGTTCACAAAAAAAGAACTACACTATATTAATGCAGGTTATTAAAACAGTAAACTTAGAAATAGGCTACTTAATTCCAATCGTTGTGTTGATTTACAGAACCTCAGCATCGCTTAGTGACAAAGACTGACACTCGATCTGCTTCTTGTTTAACCGAATAATCACTAATTGTGTGTCACTAAATCACTAAATGTTGGCCAAAGTGCTAGCAGTAGCCTAGCCTAGGCTAATCTGCCTCATAATCCTCCTGTGTGCAAGGACAGCTGTGATTTCATGCTATACCGTAGTAACCCTTCATTCATATTACGTGCTTGGCTGGTTAGCGGGCAAGGATGGCTATGATTTTGTGCTATAGTATAACCTAACCTAATACTTGCTTGTGGATACATACATGACTTGTTATCACAACGTCACACCACTGTCCCTGTTCCCTACTCATCAGTCCGGGGCTGTGTAACCACTACTACTGTGCCAATGGGGACTTCCCCATTCTACCTTGTGTATCCCTAGTCTGGACAGCAAGGAGGAATGAATGTGCAATATTAATGCTTTGAAAACACTGTGGAAAATAGTAAAGAGCCTCTAATTCAAACCTATATGGTTGCACCACTTTGTCAGAGGCAGTATTGTCTCTGACAGCTCAACAGTAGCAAAGCCGTAGCCTTACGTCAGCACATTACGTGAAAGAGGGGGCAGGGTGAGCAGTGGCTTTTTGGATTAAAAGTAGTCACTGAAAGCAACTGTTTTACCTCTTCTACTGAGAACCTTTCATTTAAAAACAAACATACAGCTCACAGATTCCCTTGCATATCAATACACCCACTTTTTCCTTTATTATGCTGTTATTCATCATGTTATGCAATATTCAAATTTGAGCCAAAAGGGGGTGATGTAATCTCAGTCCATTAACCAAATTGCCACCAAGTTCAGAAACGATGCAGCTACAGTATGCGTTATCACATTGTTGCCACGGCGACCCTGAGCTTGTCACCCAACACTAGCCAGATCTTTGTTTCTACATTGATTTAAAGACCTTTCAATAACAGCAGGACAATATGCATATAATCAGGGACATACCAGAAAATACCACACAAGAAATACATTTTCTTGTGTGGTGAGATTAATAATTATTTTCTTAGTTGGACCAAACACCTCATTAGGTGGACTGGGTACATCTGGGCCCATTCACCATTCACCATTCACCTGACCCACACACATTCTCCATTCTGGTGTTCCTGCTCATGTTTGTTAAGGAATAGACTACTTTGTATCTATATTTAAAGTAAGGGTTAGATAAACAATTGAGGTCACAGTGAGATGTATACTGTTTTTAACACTCATGGCTAAAAACATGATACAAATCAGGAAATAGACAGCCTAACATGAACCAAAAAACACAAAGTACACACAAACATTATTTGTGTAGAGAACAAGAGAGCATTAGAGAACATTATTGACAGGCTACACACAGAGATTGAGACAAGTACAGGAGTAGCCTACTTTGAAACACAATAGATTCAGAAGAAGTGCCAGCAGAAGGAAGATGTACATATAAACTGAGACCAGCAATGCTATCGAATGAGTGGGCACCAGCAGACTGAGTGAATATTTTTCTATCTAATAATCAATGATAATCAGTAATAATATATTATTATTTTATATACAGTAGTTTCTCTGTACTGATTATAAATGCAAGACATATAGTGCCTGAGCTTTTCATTTCTTGTCTACAGCTTCCGGAGGTCTATTTTCAGATAAGTAGGTGACTCTGAAGTCTGCTAAACTGGGTCTTATATTTGGGGCTATATGATGTGTGCTTTTCTTGCATTCTCTCTCTCTTTCCTGCCCAATAAAGGTCTGGAAATGTTGCCTTGCTGACCACAGTGTCTACATACAGTATATATTGTAGCTACATTGCTAATATAACCTTTCAATGATGTAAAATGATTACATGAGGGAAATAAATGTTTTGATAGTGGCAGCCCTTTAAACCTATGCCATTCCTATTTACCTATTTTAAGTATTTGAGATATGCATGTATGGCATCCCAGATGAACAACTACCTAATGAAAGATTTCTCTCATATGTTCAGTGTTTCAGTGATGGTTAACAACAAAGACAACATAAACAAAACGACATTTATCCATACCAAGTGTGCCTGACATTTTAGTCTACAATTTGTCTTTCTCTCTCTCTCTCTCTCTCTCTCTCTCTCTCTCTCTCTCTCTCTGCAGTATGTATCTACCGTATCTATCAATCCATGGCTTTCTCAGATTTATTTTAGTACAAGGTAGGTGTACAAGTCTAATTTAGATCTCCTCATTATGCGTGTGCCAACTTGGTGAATGAGTCACTGAATGCACCTTTTCACGGAAAACCTGCTGACTTATTGTTTGTATCCTTAAAATGCTCTCAGGGGTCAATTTAAGTGGGGATTTAAGGTCTTATGGTTTTACAGTCTTATGGTGTTCCCCTGGGAAAGAACAATTATAAACCCATTGCGTGCTGTACACAATTATGGGAAACAAAGGGGGAGAAGAAATATGGGGAACCATATTATATGGGAAATATTTTATTATGTGATAATGTCTGACAGTAACAGTAACAGTATGGTATTATCACCCGGCGGCACCATATGATTGTGTATGATTTTGTGTGTTTTTTAACCCTCATGATGTCCTTCGGGTCAGAGTGACCCAAATCACTAGCTCTTTGTGGCAGATAGAAGGCGCTAAACCTAATTCTACAGCTTACACACACATATGAT
>JAODUG010065883.1:0-13994 GCA_027564795.1 Aphredoderus sayanus
ACACACACGCACACACACGCACACACGCACACACACACACACACACACACACACACACACACACACACACACACACACGTGTGGGATGAAATCTGTGAAATTCTTACTTACATGTGTTATATGTAGGATTTTAAAGATATCAATTGAGTATAATTTGTTAGAAATGCTGTAAACATCTGTCATCTATCTCTAGTTGATAACTAAGTCGATTTTAGATTTGGCCAGGTATACCTATCCGAAGATTCTGACAAATCAGTGCCTCTCTGTCCTGATTGGTCCACCAAATATACCTTGCCTGCCAATCACATGAATGTGCACACATCCTACATTCATGTGTTGTCAGGAAAATGAGTTCCTGACTGGGAAAATTCACGAGCCACTCCTCAAATGAATCAAATCGGAACAACTTGGAAAATCTGAAAACATTTTGGTACACAAGTTGCCGAGTTGTTGATGTCTTAAATGCAGAAACATGGTGGACAGCAGTAAATATTTGGTAAATGGAATTAAACGCTTGATTAATGGTGCAAACTGATTACAGTAAAAGCACATGAGCACACCAAAGTCAAACGAATGTAAAATCCAATTTTTAAAATCTTGTGAATGCACGGACACATCAGGTTTGTCAATAGGCTTCACAATGGCGGACCAATGGGCAGAGGAGAAGGGGGTGGGCTTTGTGTTGTTCATTTACTATACAATATTTTGCTCTCTGTTTTCTTAAGAAGTTTTTCTTAATTGATTCTTATTATTCTGAATATCAGGTCCTTGATGTGTTTCAGCTGGTAGACAGTGGCACTGCCTTGAAGACCTTCCCTGGAAGGTAATTAAAAGAGAAATGTATTGTCCATTGCTCCTCATTAATGCACCACGAATTAAGCACTTTCAGGGAAGAGGGATGGGAAGGAGGGGACACGCAGGGAAAATCCATGCAGCCTTTAAAGTAATCTCTCTCTGTCAGGCTGCTCCACACAGGGAGGAGTGGCTCATTACAGACCCCCGCAGGAGATGAATGGTTCAGTCAGGCAGCAAGGAGAGCCAGGCCAAACCACTGTGTTGACAGACAGGTTCAAGCAAGACCTCTGCGTGCGTGTGTATGTGTGTGCGTGCGTGTATGTGTGTGTGTGTGTGTGTGTGTGTGCGTGTGTGTGCGTGTGTGTGCGTGTTTGCACATGTATGAGATTTTACGTGAGTTGCTTGTGTGTGGGTGTGTGGGAGGGGGCTGTGCGTGTGCATGTGTTCTTGTGGTCTGCGTCATCACAAAATAAAACACTTACCAGCATGTCCCGTCGCTGCCAGGGAGCAGGTGTAGGAGGAGGGCGGCATGCTGGGGCGGCAAAACAGTGTTAGAACACTGATGTTTCAAGTCAGCAATCAATTGGATTTAAATGTGACCCCATGGAGTGAAGACTGCCACACATGGCAACGCAAAGCAATCATCACAGACACAGAAGAGCCTCTAAAATGACTTTGATTCTTCTCCCGTGTTCTGAGCAGGACTGTGATATGCTTCCCCAGATGGGACTGGACAGAATTCACACATATTTAATCTTAGTTTCCTTTAACTCCAATTTGTCTTGAATGAACAGCACTAGCATTATGCCATGTATGCAGAGGTGGTGGTAATGAGGGTGTAAATGGAGGTTGGTAGAATATTTCAACCAGTTCCATGATTGGCCACCAGATGGAGTAGTTGTGTGGAGAGGAATGCCAGCTGCACGCAGTTTAGGTAGGATGTCATTTTCACCATCTTTGCCGTGTATTATTTAATTATGCTGGCATTTACTGTCGAAAATCAACAGAGCAGCTAACACATTCTCAGAGAACCTCACTTTTATTTGGAGAGTGTTGGAGAGTGACGTAACTCTTATTCTTTCCTCTAGAATATAGTAACCATACATTATTTGAAAGGATATACAAGGAACAGAGGGAATGTAGGGTAAATATGTACTGCGTGAATGCACAATGGGTGATCACTTCAAATAGGACAATATGTGGCTACTCATTAAAATCTGTACATTCATTTAATAAATTAGTTCCAATGTAACAATTACATTAAGGATTACAGTCAACATGACTATGTTAATACACATCAGAGCATTTATGTTAAAATGCAACAAACAACCAAACACATTTTGCTCACATGCTTGCACACACACACACACACACACACACACACTTTTGCACAGTTGCTCAGACATTTGTAGAAACTGACACAAGCACACACTCACAACACACAAGACTCTAAAATAGCATAACTCGCACACAGAAACGAGTGCACACGTACACACACCATTTAGCATTTTGTTAACATTTCCATTTGCCCCTGTTGTCACACACATCAGCAAAATACACTTTACAGCCCACCTAATAGGTTCAGACATCCTCTCAGCACATGCCATAATGAACCAATTACCAATGCTGACCAGTGGCGTTTAACTGAAAGAAACACACCTTGAATAGGTCATATCCATTGGTTGTCACCACACAGCAAGGAAGGGCTCCATTAAATGTTGTTAGCCCCTATTTTCACAATTCTGTGTTGCGCAGAGACCTTTCATCAATGCGCAAATGCCAGCTATTCTCAGATACAAGCTAATTCGTCACAGTTTTCAATTATGGTCTCTTAATTTCAGACGAATGGTTCTGGAGCACCTACACTGTAAACCCAGGCTACTATCAGAGGCACACACACTTATGGTTACACTAACACTAGCATTGTGCACTCGTACATAGGCTGTACATGATTGCCATTCTCTGCACTCAGCTAACTTTGAGTTTGACCTTTCACAATGACAAGAGTCATCATTCGCAATGGGTATGTTAAAATATAACACTGTCTGAAAATACTTTGTTAGACTATGCCCTTAGGATTGGTCATATAATCTAAACAATTTATATTCTATTTGGAGAAGTGAGATTTATTAAAGATAGATATTACTCAGTAAATAATGTGATATTTGCCCAAGCATTTCCAAGAGCTGCATGCCATAGCTGAACGTATCCAGCAGAAGTGATAACTAAATGGGGTCAGTTTATCTGCCACTTAAGATGGTGTTTACTATCCTCTTTAATTTGTGATAAAGGTGGTTACAACTGGGGATTTGAAATTGCCACTGTAATCAACAAAACTTCTTGTCCTGTTATAATGGCTCTCCAAGCACAGGCTTGATAATGACCTTCATTAGATGGTCATCACTTGAGAAGAGTTCTAACTAGAGTAAAACCTTACTGGGATGGATACTATTAGGGTGCTACGGTAAAACAAGTTAGACTATAGGCCATATTGCCACCTGTGTGATGCGGGTGATAAGCATCACACTAAACCCCTTGTCTCAAGGTTACAATTTAAGATCCCTAAAGTTTAAATTAAAATAAAATGGTACATTTGTAACAAAAGAGACAAGTAGTCTATTGGAACATGTTTTAGCTATGTTCTAACTTCTATGTATTGTGGTAACCGACGGCAGGCAGGCCTGCAGCGCATATATAAGCTGCTCCCACAGGAAGCTCCGTGATTCATCTGTTAAAACTGCGCGAGACACACGCACCATGTCGATCGCTCCAAGAACACAGCTGTTGTTCCTCCTGCTCGCACTCTCATCTCGAGTGGGACTCTGTCGCTACATCGAGGTAACAATTGCTTTTCACTTCTGAATAATTTAGTCATGCGTACGTAGCCTAACTTTTAACCAGTGGTTATTTTCAATCTAATAAGACGAAAAGAAAAGTGTTGCAGTATAAAGTTAGGAGACCGTGACGATTCAGTTACTTTGTTTTCCCCTAGCTGTTAATGGTTTATTTCCCAGGACAATGACATTTCAGAGGGATTACATCCCCTGCTCAGTTTGGACATGAAAAGGGAATTGGATGAATTTATTTTCCGTCGACCTCTCAGTAAGTAGCCCATGCATAATGGTTTTATTCAGTACATGTGATTATGCTTAACAATACTTAGTCAACAGAATGAGAGGTTTGTTTGTTTGTTTCGTTTTTGTTGTTTTATTTTGAGATATGGTCTTTATTTAAGTGTATGCTTTACAGAATTCTTTCCAGATATTATAGGAATTTATTTTTTCTTCTAGGTAAATCCACCACTTCACACGTAATTATTAACTTATAAAATTATATTAAAATATAGCTATTTAATTTGACGTGTACAGCATACTGTACATTGCTGTAACACCTGATTTGCTACATACCTATTGCTTTTCCCCTTCTTTTTCTCACAAACCATGAATAAAAAAAACACATTCAATATTGATTATTAAAAACATGAAACATACACATTGTGCTCATATTTTAACTGTATTTAATTGTAGGGTGTTTGGACATGCTGGCCACTGAGGGCCAGTTCACGTTTGTGGCCTCTCTGCCACAGCTGGCTTGCGCTGCCTTCCTCATAGCTGAACCCAGTGAGGTCATCAGTGTGGAGCTTTCTGACGTCAGCATTGACTGCAGCAGTGGAGACTTCATAAAGGTGCTTCTAATTTACTTATACAACCCAGTAAGGGACTCCTAAGGTTTAGGGAGAATATGTCATTGCATGAGAAGTTAGCATCTGCAAGTCGTTTGTTTTTCACTTTTCTATTGTGTTTGATAGCGCTTGTTCTGCAACACTGTGTGGGGGACTGTGGGGGAAATCACATTAGATTTGTCCAGTGGGATGGGAAGAGGGAGCCTTGGCTTCTGGAGCCCGGCCAGCCCACATTGCGGTCCCTCAGGATTACGCATCTCTGTCAACAGCGAGACAAGCGTGGTGGGCTGCAGCACTGGGTCTGCATACGCTGTGTGTTATGGCTCTGTTGTCGTGGTGCCGTGCCAAGAGGTGCTGTGGTCTCTCCCAGGAAGGCAGAGCAGCTGTCCAGGTGTCAGCTTTCAGCACATAGCAGTCCCTCTGCCCAGCACCTAGATGCTGTGCTGTGCCATGCATAGGGGTGCTCAAACCCTCCGGGGGTCCTGAGATGATTTGGGGGGGGGGTAATGTCATGAAAGCATTTTGAGCACCCAATTATACCTAGTTCATTCAATGTGAAATGAGTTTCACATGTCACTACCAATAAACTGCAACAAATCATTAAAATGAAAAGAAAAGTTACATTATATCGGAAATATTAGAGTAGTAGTAAATGCAAATCCAGTCGCTTCAGATTGTACACCCACAATCTCATTCCTGTTCCAAGTGGGATGAAACCAATGTGTTTCTCTGCTGTAGATCTTTGACGGCTGGGTTCTGAAGGGGGAGAAGTTTCCCAGTAGCCAGGACCACCCTCTGCCACTGCGCCAGCGCTACACTGACTTCTGCTCTTCTACCGAGCCAGGGGGTGCCACCCGCTCTTCACAGAATGTGGCCATGGTCTTCTTTCGCATTCACGGGCCCGACAGTAGCTTCACACTCACCATCAAAAAGCTACACAACCCCTTCCGTGAGTCCATGGGTCTTCAAAATAAAGTTTAAAATCTAAGTTATTGATCGCAAGTGTTCAGTGGGTTCATAGACTGTTTTTTGGCGCATGGTGTGATGGTGAAGTGTTGGGAGGTTGAGTTGGTGTGTGGGTGTTCTTCAGAGATGCCCTCTTGAGCTGGAATTAATCACGACCAAAAACCACTGGGAGGCAGAGAATGCAATGAACCTGTTTCTGGATAGGAATAGTGTTACACCTGTGCCACCCATATGCAACAGTTACCTCAACACACAAAGAGAGTAAACTCAGGCTCAGACTGTGAAAAGCTTGCCTGATGACCAACAGTCACTTCTGAGTGATGTAGATGAGCCACATCAATGTCTTTGGTGTGTACATTTCCTTCTGTCAAGTCAAGTATATTTTATTTCTATAGCCCTTAATCACATTACAGTCTCAAAGGGCTTTACAAGCCAACATTTAACACTGAAAAACTACCATAAAAAAACCTTTTGGTAATAAAAGGAAGAAACCTTGGAAAGGGACCACAGAGAGAGCAAGCCACCCTTCCAGGACAGTTACGATGCAATAGGTGTTGATAGGCAAAATGCCACTTTCTTAACCTCATTATTTTTCTTTCTGTGATGTTGGTGAGATATTGTATCAGGCACAGAACCTTGGACTTCTTACTGTTGATTTCTTGTATTTCTGGTGATTATTTTTTTGAAATGTGATCTTAGTCACCCACACACTTTACTGTACTGTATGTGCGTCAGCCAAAGACATAACATGTAACTAAATCTCAGCTCTATTTGGAAGGCAGAACTGTTTCATAAACCACAGGCCCAGGTTTGTTGTTGAGTTATCTGACCCAACGTGTGCCTTGGTTTAGAACTGGCTTTGCACAATAATATTCATTGTAAAGTATGCACTGAATGATATCTAGAAAACTACCAAGAAACTGGAGTACAACTAAATGTTATCATTGTAATTAGTATTTAAATTATGCCACCTAAAACTATCATACCACACCTGTAGGTTTAAGGGTTTCTCGTGAATTGAACAGTTATAGGTGACTGTTATCATTTCCAGGTCCATTATTTACACATCTTCTTCATTACGAGCGCAATTGGTTTTCAATACTTAAACTTAATTGTGTCCCCTCCCTGCAGTTTACTCTCGTTACGTTCAATTTGTGGCGTGAGGTGTCAGTAATGAGTTGGGAAAAGAAGACGATGAAAATAAAAGACGTGAAAATGTTAACCTTTCCCAATGTGTGTGTATGTGCGGCTGTTTCCGTGTTTATCCGGTGTGTGTGCGTGTGTGTACAGCATGTAACATCATGTCCCAGAGTCCAGAGGGCAGCTTCACCATGGTGATACCGCATCAGCACAGAAACTGCAGCTTCTCCATCATCTACCCAGTAGAGATTCAGCTGACAGAACTGAGCCTGGGGCAGGCCAAGAGCAACGAGCTCAGCCCACAGGTTAGACCAACACACACACACACACACACACACACATACACACAATCACACAATCAGTCTGTCTGTCTGCTTGCCTGTTGTTTATATCGGTCTGTGTCTAAAGGCCAACGCCCACTGGCGGAGAATGACACGCATTGACGACAAGGTTTTGGTTAGGTTCTATTTCTTGAGCGTCAAGCCATAAACATCCATTGAATAGCCGCAGATCTCTGAGCTCCTTCATTAATTTGTCTTTATGTTTTGGACGTTATTAAAAGTGCATCCCTTGACAGTCCACTGAATGCCGCCGCCAGTGGCCGTTGAATTTAACACTTCTCTGTTCCCCTGCACACCTGCAGAGACAGGTGTGGTCTGGTTGTGCACGGTCAGGGGATCATGTGGAGCTGTTGGGGGGTAACGGAGTGGACACCACCAAGATGTTCCCTGTGGCTGACCTCTGTTTCTCTCTCAGCGGACTGTGTGAGTCCACACATTGCCTTTTTGGCAGAAGCAAAATCCCATGTTACTTGTTTTAACTTGTGGTCTAGAATTTCCTTGCTATGCTGCGCCATGCTACGTTTCACTATACCGTAGTGGTCAACATTTTACTACACTTTAATACCTATTGGCATTGATGTTGTGTAAATATTGACAACCTTCTCACTTGGCAACCCCAGACTTCGCTGTCTGTAACCTCAACACACCAGAGAGGCTGGCAAGCAAGGCTGCATTTTTCGTGCTCCAGTGTTTATTATTCCTCTCTCTCTGGCTCTCTCTCCCATGTGGTTATGCAGCTCGGATGAAAATCGGTTGTGATAACTCTGTGGTGCGGCTGGTGTCCAGTGGAAACTATATCAGCCGTGTGTCCTTCCAATATCGCCTACTGGAGCGCAACGAACTCCCTAAAGCCAGGGAGAACAGCCTGGAACAGTTCTGCACTGTGGAATGAGATATCACACAAACACACATATGGACATACATACTCACACACACACACATAAACACACACACACATACACATACACACACAAATGCACATACACAAATATCCTCCTGCACATGCCTGTAAATAGATAATTTCGATAATATTTAATGAAAATGTACCCTCAACAAATGTCATTCTGGTTTTGCTATATACTTACATTTGCATAGTTATCTGAATATTTATTGAGATAATTATTTTTATCAACCACTTTGTCAATGAAATGTTAGCTGTCTGTGATGCGTTATCATAAAAACAAGTTTGTTGTTAAAAAGCTTTATTTTATACAACACTGTCAAATGTGTCTTTCTTTTACCTATACATTGCTATTTTCTGAGGATTGACATTGTCTTATCAATTTAAAAATAAATATCTGATGTGCAAGATAATAAAGCACTCACTGTTATGTTCTTCTTAGTCCTGAAGTTGAATATTAGTTCATTTCCTCAAAGACTAACAATCCTATTGGCATTTTCTTTATTACAGTAGTAAACCTACATGACACGGCACAAAATACAACAATATCCTACTGTTGAATTAATGAAAGTGAACCTTTTACAAGAAGGATGGAAGAATAATTTGCTTTCCAAGCCTAGATGTTACTGGTGGCCTTAGCCAAACCATCAAGCTAACCTCCAGAACTTTCAAAGGACGACTGCTTTTATTATTGTGTAGGCTCAAGCCAAAGCATTTGGCCTCATATTGTTTACAGCAGTGGTTCACAAACAGGGGGCCAAGGTCCCCAGGGAGGACTGCCACCGAGCCCCAGACAGGCATTGGAAAAAGAAACATAAACATAAAATATAAATTATAAATCTAATGTGTAATGATAACTTGATTATGCTAACAGTGGATACTGTTAAGGTCAGTGATGGGGCAGACCCAAAAGCAGATACAGAGAGGGCACAGGCTGGAATCCGTCAGGTTACAAGCAGAGTTCGGAAAACAGGAAAACAGCAAAAACACAAGAAAAACAAGGGCACAAGGACACAAGGGACTAGAGTTGAGATAAACTAAGAATCGGACAACAGGCACAGGAAACACACAGTTTAAATACTAATGTGTAGACAACCGATTAGTGAACAAGATGACAGGGGAATCAAAAAGACAGGACTTGGGTGACAGGGAACAAAACCAGCAGCACATAGCTGGAACCATGACAGACACATTTCTAAGGAGAGAAGAAGAAAAAAAGTAAATCATTTCTATTATATGATTTTTAGACATATCATAAAATAAATAAATAATCAATAAGGTACGTTTGATATTTGATATTGATATTGAATAGGGCCTGGGAGTGGAAGTGTTTGCAGTCGTTGCCTCCTACTAGGCATATGCCTCTGATTAATATTCAAACTATTGGACAACCTTTAACCAACAGGTGTTGTTTGTACAATATCTGTTCATCTAGCTCTATCACCATTTAAAAACAGTTCAGACTTCAACGTCTTTGCACTTACCCACTCCCAGTAATGGCTGATTGGTCTGCCACCCAGATGGCTGTTCACCGCTAAAGCATTCAGCAGGAATCTTCAGACTATAATCTCAGCAAAAAGTGAGCTGAGAGTAAATGTTGGGTGTATCCATGCCAAACAGGATGGCTTTGCAGAAGATTTGGTTGTTACAGAGGCGGTTGCAGTGATGAATCAATAGCATGGATATTAAAGTGGACATGCCATGCCCCTTTCCACACGTTGACAGCTCCTTGAAGTCTCAATCCAATGTATTTGACATGCTTAGGTGACAATACCATATGCATTATGTGGAATAACACCGTCCCTGCCGTTCAGGGTGCTGGAACGTTTACTACATGTTCAATGAACACAAATGGCAGTAGACTGAACGCCAGCATACAAAACAGGGAGGCTGTAGTAGGTTGAATAACATTCACATGGATAACTACAACAAAGTGATCTTTTGTGTTTTACTGCTGTAGATTGCTGTTTCAGTTGTACAGATGCACAAGATGATGGACCACCTCTGTCAGTGCATAACACACTAAACCAATTCCAGTGGAAGGATATATACATAACATAACATATTCCTATTTTATATTTCATGAATTTCATATCAGAATGAGTCAGCATACATTTAAGATGAAACCAGATGGTAATGAAAGTGACATTTGGTACTGGTACTAAATAAATATGATGACAAATACGCAAAAAATCTCTATTTATAAAACACCAACAGGTTTCACATAGCTCAGTCCACTGAATGCACTCTGTATTATACCCATTTTGAACAGCCACTGCTCACCCCACCCCTTCTTCCAGTGTGCTGACATAAGGCTACGGCTTTGCTGCTGTTTACTGCCCCTGACAAAGTTGTGCAACCATATCAGTCTGAATCAGAAGCCCTTTTTTATTTTCTGCAGTGTTGTCAAGGAGTTACAGTATATTGCACATTCATTCCGCCTCACTGTTCAGCCTAAGGATATGTGAGGCGAATGGAGGGGTCAACATCGGTATGGGAGCAGAGGTTACACAGCCCTAGAATCATGTGCAGCTGGTAGGTGCTGTAGAAACAGGGACAGGGGTGTGATGTTTTGATAACCAGCCATGTATCCACAAACACGTATTATTTCACGAATGGAGGTTAGTTCATTCGATAGCACAACATGCAGCTGTCCTTGCCTGTTAATCAGCCATATGTATCCACAAGCATGTATGATTTAATGAATGAAGAGTTAACTACAGCATGCAATAGTAGCTATCCTTGCCCACTACAGGAATATTATCAGACAGGTTAGCCTAGGCTAGGCTACTCCTTTTTAGCCTATGTTAGCTTTAGCCGCGTGGCTGTTTTCTAACAGAGCATTCTTTGATGAAGCTTTGAAACAAAATCTGTTCAGATTTGATCTGAGGGAAAGGCTATTGTCTCTAGCACTGTTATCCATGGATCACAGCCGAATCCGCTCGTCTGTGGAGGTTTCAAAGTCTTTGGTTTGACAGCCGGCTGATGTCTCGTCCATCTAACGATATACTATCGTGAATTGTAATTAAGACAATAAAACTAAAAATACTTATTTAATAAAAATAAAATAAATCTTAATGTCAATGTTACCAAGCTCTAATTATTGTGGTGTTGTCTCTTCCAAGAGGCTCATCGCTTGGGATAGTAACACGAAGTAATTACATTGTCAATAGGTGCAGCAAAACTTGGCAATTAAAGCGAGAAGTCCAGGCAGATTTTCACAGAATGGGTTCTCGCACGAGAGGTCCAGAAAAGAGAAGAAAGAGCTTGTCAAAGCCCTCCAGCATTTATACTTTTAGATTCAAATCCTGCCTTGGGCGTGACTTAAAGAGGTGTTTTAGGGGGTGTATGCTTGCTTATCTGCATCTTGGATTAGACATGAATAACCTATTTCTGGATTAAACCAACTTTACAATATCCAAATGTTAAAGTCGCAGTTATATAAATAACCACAGTTAAAAATGCATCAAGTTGACATCAAACATGGGCTTATAGCGTTATTCATGGAACTGATACCTTAATTAGATAGGTAATTATATATTGAATAGGCGTGTACATATGTTGTATAGTATATATCTATACAAAATTACTATTCCAAAGTGTTTGTGACTTTAGAATAAAGTGATATTCACATTTAAAATCTGAAAAAACTTTTGGCTTAGAGTGAGTGTTAGACAAAGAAATTCTTCTCTGGTCTTGGGCTGTGGCAGGATGTCATAAATTAATATATCCTGGAGGATACTTAGTTTAGGAAATAAGAAAAGGATTACTTTGGTTCTGTTATTCTTATCAATTGGTACCCACAGTTAAACAGTGATACGAAACCATAGCATTCACGTTGATTATTGTAAACACATTAAATGTCTTTATTAAGGGTTGTTCTCCTGTGCAACAAAGTGTCAAAGTGTTTATCCTGTGGTTAAAAAATGGGTTTGTTGTAACAGTCCTCTGGCCAGGACCATAAACTCGCAGGTCTGCGTGTGTGCCTCCAGTATGGATGCAAAAAAGGAGAAATACCTTCAATGCTAAAAATGTATGAGTTAGAATGAAATTGTTTAATCTGTGTGACCCAGCATCACTACACTATGGTAGCCTACTACTTATCAACAGCTATAGTGTTGAACATTAAACTTTTACTCATGTTTGGCGCACTGGCGATAGACTTCACTTTCTTGTAGCTTGTATATCTTATTTTGCTGAATACTATAGTAGATTACTATGGACGGTCATCCTCATAAGGGTTATACCAAACAAAATGTGAGGAAACCAGAATGTAACAGTCTATTTGGAAAGATCCAGTACTTCTCCAAGTCACACTGAAATAAATATATTTAAAAACAACAACATGGAATGACTCCTTTAATAAATACTGTAATGGTAAAAATAATACAAATAAATACATGCATAAACATAAGCCAAATTAAAATGCAGACACCTACGCTAGAATGTACAAACACACAAGCTAACAGCCTGGATTAATTTTGAAGTGAAATGTACATCTATATTTAGATAATATAAGGCCTGACTACGTCAGTAATGTACATATATAGCCAGCATTGACACACTGTGTGCATGTGTGTCTATGTATGTGTATGTGCAGGCGTGCGTGCACGAGTGTGTGTGTGTGTGTGTGTGTGTGTGTGTGTAAAGCCTAATGTA
The DNA here is from genome assembly GCA_027564795.1 of Aphredoderus sayanus. Taxonomy (NCBI): domain Eukaryota; kingdom Metazoa; phylum Chordata; class Actinopteri; order Percopsiformes; family Aphredoderidae; genus Aphredoderus; species Aphredoderus sayanus. The sequence continues at coordinate 12,485 of JAODUG010065883.1, forward strand.
TTCAAACATGTCCTTGGCAATTAGTAGTACAATGCCACATTATCCTTGTTTCTTTTAATCCAATCAGTTCCAGAGACACAATCTGAAATAGAGTCAGTGGTGGTGCATACAAACAATTGAAAGCCCTAACAATTTTATTTAAAATCTGCTGTGTGTAAGGAGGGTCTCATTTGTGTGACCACTGCAACAGGTACTGTTTGTTAACCTTTTCTACAAACTACAAGGGCTTGACTACAGATTCCCAGTCGTAATGGGATTACACCACAAGCTTCACTGCACTTATTATCCTTGACATCCTTCTCACCATGGTTCCCTTTTGATCTTCTCCTTAGGAGGAATTAATCTCAAACTAGCTCAGCCGTTATGATTCAATTAAACCAACTGATCTTTCCTCGTCCATTTAGTCTTAAACAAACACCCTTCGGACACAATCGTGAGGGATAAATAATACTAATTTGTTTTTAGCACTGGTCGATTTCATAAACACAAACTATTTATAGCAACAAACATTTACAGACTGGAAATGCATGTGGCACCCTTACAGAGGTTCCATGTTGTTGTGTGAGCTGTGATCCTGTATGAATAAATAACTTTAAGAAATTAAATAAATAATTAAATCTGGATTGGTGGTTATGTTACAGTAAACACACTGGAATGGTTCATTAATATACCAGAGAGAGAGAAAAATGCTGTCACTATGAAACACACACTGACATGTGGATCTACTATACTTTCACACTTTCTTCTCCCCCTCTCTTAGTGAATAAATCTTCTTCTTTGTAAGCATTGTTACGAAAACATAGTCTTTTCTCTGCTTTCAAGTTGGATACAGTATAGAGTTGTACAACTTTATACCCTATCCAATCCTATGGTCAGAATTGGAGAAAACAATTACAGGCAGCAAGTAAAGAACATAACAACATAAATTGACCATATGATTGAAGCTCTTCCGCCAACCTTTCTACCCTGGTAAGGGTATTAGAATATGAAATATAGTGACCACTGTAGTAATGAAAACTGCAATTGCAGTAATAAAGGATTGCTGACTGTATTGTAAAATGATCTTAATCCTCTATTCCTTGGGACAGAGATGGGGATTTAGTGCAACATGATATAGAACAGTAAAAACATGATTTTGTGAATTGGTTGACAGTGGCATCTGAGTATTTTCTCTACCAGTAAATGCCACCCACATGAAACACCCACATTGTTTAATGTTACATTAGTATTTTGTATACTGTATCTTTATTGACAAAACCAGGTCCTTTCTCCTACATAACCATCTCCTATAACCATAACACACAGTAACTAGACTGTATTATACTGTAAATTGAACCATTATCTTATGTGTTATTACATTATATTTAAAAAGTATCATTAAACTGCCTTATGAAACATGAAAGCACCATGACATAATTTCACCAAACTATTTAACCTCTCCGGGAACCATCACCTTATTGTGGTGGAGAGGTTTGTGAGTCCCTGTGAACCTGAGAGCTGTGTTGTCTGG
>JAODUG010065894.1:0-13993 GCA_027564795.1 Aphredoderus sayanus
TGATGTGCACTGCTGGCACAACAAGGTGTGTGTTTGAAACCCGAGGACAACAGGAGGGTTAAAAGGCATGAAACAAATAAATACATAAAGAAATAATAAATAAAGAAATAAATGTACACAATGACAATAAAGAGAACCACACAATCATACACAATCAGATGGCGCCATCTTCTGTCAAAAAAAGATAAAGATAAAAAATGGACAACAGGAGGTTAAGTAATGCTGCACTCAAATGGGGCCATGCTGCCTGTATTCACGACAACAGTCCATATGAATGCTAGCCTGGTGTAACCAGACCCACAATGCACTTCGTAAGGAGGGTCTGGGCACGATACTGTGGCAGATACTAGTACTGAACTGTGACGAGTCACATCAATGCTGGTTTCAATAATGACAAATGAAAAAGATTTATTAAAAAAATAATTTTATGGATATACTGTATTGAGGTAGTTTTGTACTGTTAACATTTAAATATTTATGTCATTGTTAAAACATGTTTCATGAGGATGAAATTACACTAATAAGTGTTTTATTTGCGTTCGTTGCACTATTAAACACAATATAAAAGGATGTTGCGCATGCCACTGTGAAGCTAGTACAATCTTTGAGATTGGTTGACAGGTTAGATACATTGGCCTTGTTAAAAGCCTGGCTTGGTTCAATTTCAATAAGCAAAGCACTGGTGGTCGACTCAGCATCCAGTAATTGCAGGCACTTTTGAGGGTCGTGCTCCTCATAGATCTGAGGAGTTATTCCAGACTGCGGAGATGACAGAAACATCATCGACAGGAGTTATATAGCACTTTTGGAGAGTTCATTGGTGATGATTAGAGAATAGATGAGTGATAACACACTTAACATTACAACCTCATGGGTTTTAGTAATTGTTTTGGTCACATATTCACCATCTTCTTCAAAGAGACACTCAATCTGATAAGTTCAAATACAGACAAAATGGGAAGTGGCATTTTTGTTAGGGTTAGGGTATAGGGTTTGGCTTTTCCATAGCCTCAGCTTGCTTGGAACCTCGATAGAGGTGATAGCAAATAAAGTACCAGGTTCCAGGTACAATCCACAACTTTTGCCGAAAAACCACAAAGGCGACTCAAGTTGCATCCAGTTGAGCTGGTACCATGTGATGGAAAAGCATTGTTCCCTACACGGTTTGTTATGTTTGGTTAGTCAGAGTGTAGCTACTGTGTTTTTATTTTATTTATGTGTCTAATGACAAGCGTCTTACATTTCAAATTAAATATTATTCTATCAAAACTAAAGTATTAACCAGTACTAGTCTGCTATAATTAATAAAGTGCACTCCAGGGGTTTAGAGAGTTATCTGATGCTTGCAGTGCAACATTTTATACTTCATAAGCATTCAATATTGATCTTCCTTTCTAGGATTCTTCATATACAATGGTATATTCAAGATACTGCAGTCAAACCCTGAAGTGTTTTTGTTTTGTTTAGTTTTTTTGGGAAGGATGTTCACAGAGAAAAAAAAGAAACACTGCACTTGAGAGCAATCACTGTCCGCTTGACCAAGTCATCTTCATTCTCTTCTACTTGGCCAAGCCCTAAGCACATTATATCCACAGAGAAGGATTATAGGAGCACTAAGCTCTAGATATCGTTATTTTTTTTTTTTTTACTTTCTGTCTAATTAATCAGGGCAAGGCTGTACCAAGGGGTTTAGATGGTCCCTGGGCAATTTGCAGCTACCAACCTGCTTCACTAGTCCTCAGTAGACTCGCGTGTCATCCTCAGTGAATAGCCAACCTTTCATACAAAGAACCTGGTTGTATGAAGGAGATGATGGTGAGGAGCGTTTTGGCATTGCGACTGGAATTCGGCCAGTAGATTTCTGCTTGGGACTTTGTACCATGTTTAATGAGATGTCTAAAACACTCTGGTGTAGAAACGATAGATCAAAGCAGCAGTCTACAGCAATACATTATGAAAAAGCCTTTATGTCAGTGTTATGATATGGACTAGTCTAGTATTGCATTACTGATGCAATTTTGCAATTCAGTGACTTTCTTTTTCTGTACTGCATTTTTTAGCCTGGCTGTAGTTTTACCTCCAAGTTGTACAGGACTTTAATGTGTGTGCACACACCAGCAAACTGTTGTGATAAGTTATTACTGAATTTATTGTATCCACAATAAACTGCAGGGAAATGTGTTCAGCTAGACAGTTTATGTTAGCATGGTTTAATCATTGGTACATACTGTACTTTATGTGAGCTGTTTGTAATTTTGATCCCTAGCACATTTCAAATATTATTGCTCACTTATATGGGAAGCACTGTCAACTTTCTTGAGCAATGTTATGTCTATCTTAAAGAATTGCCCCATGAACGTAGCAAATGCAGATTCCTTTACAGATTGTTAATTTTCAGGAGGACATCCAAATAGGGCCAGAGAACTGGCAACCACTCTCTATGTATATCTCTCAATGAACAACCAATGTCACAAACTAATTATTAGTATTGTCATATTCATGATGGGTCATGTTGTGTATGTACCTTGTCTTATCGCTTCTCTTATTGGTGTCCCATGTAACTATACAGTATGTCTACGTAAGTACGAGACGTGTGTTGATTGTACTGTACCTGAACATGGAGTAAAAGGCACACTACTCACCTGCTAACGTCTGTTCGTGTTATTATTCTACCTGGGGTTGAACATCCAGGGATATAATTGTTAACATGTCCACTATAATCTTCAGTGTTTCAAAAGATAAAGAGTAATGTAGTCTCCATGATAAAAACACACACCAACACGCTGTTTCAGAGTCTTCACAGGTCACTGTATCAATGCATTTCTGTGATCCAACTCAGAAATTAAAGTAACAAAACAAAACAACGCCACAAAGAGCACAGAAAACTAGGGTATGCTTCCATAATAATGCCACTAGTGACCTCTACAAAATAATGTGTCAACAGATACAAAACTGTACACTTGCCAAAGCCTTTTTAAAACTGTGATTAGTTGCATCTCTAAGCAAAAAGCAACACTTGGTAGCCTGTTCCAAATGTTCAATCAAACAGTAAATGTTTTCCTTGGCATTGCTCTTCTCAAGGCTTCAGGGTCTATTGTCAATCCAGTAGTATATTTCAGATTTACTGGTTCATAGCCAGCCAGGTCTTTTATTTATAGTATCTTGGGACGGGGGGCTCGTAACGAGTAACATCTGTGAGCAGTTGAGAAGAAGAGGTATACGGGACCTCATCAGAAGCACTTTGCAGACATTAGGCTAGCTAACGTGGCCTCTGTTCTTGCTTCTAGAAGTGTGCGTTAAAGTGCAAAGCAGACAGAACTCTTCAGTTTTCAACCACTGCAACTGACAAATTGACATGAAAAAAAAGTATTCTTGCATTGATAAGAAACTTCATGTACAATATTGTATGTATTGTACATACAGTACATACAATACACAAATTGTAGTTTTCAACTTTGATTCAGCATTAATCTATTATTATTATTCTTAGATTTCTTTGGTCCAGTGGTGCAAACGCTGGCTACTAATAAGATGACGTGTATCCAGATGTTCCTGAACCCCTGCGAGGTTATAAAGTATTTTGTAAGTTCAGTTCAGTAGTTAAGAGTTCACAGGGGGATAATGTGGTATTTCAACTCATGCATAGTTTCACCTTGAGCAAGCATGCTTTTTTGGTCACGCGGCTATTGCTGCCAATGTGGATCATAGCTGAGTTTTGGAACAGTTATAAAGGGTTGCATTAGCTGTCAAAGCTTCGTAGACTGGCAATGCAAACTGTCTGTCTCCCGGCCAATGTTGAGCCAGCTGAAAAGGAAGAAAGGGCGGTTGTGATTATCTCTGCTTATGGGGTTGAAGATGGTTCAGACACCAGGCTCCAGATAAACCTGGAGACATAAAGCTGTTGTTTACCAGATGGGTAGATATATAGCTCAAGGCTTATGGAAGAGTACAAAGACAAAGGTATTATAGAAGTCAGTCTTCCTGTCAATAATGGGCAAGTAAAATCAATATATAGTAACCAACGGCTTTCCATTTCCAAATACAGTATACTGCTAAGCACTGCTCAGCATTCTGTAGTCATGGCCATAAACCATTGTCTTCTACAATGATTACATAGAGCTTATATTTTTGTTATGTTTTTTATTTGTAATGTTACTGCAAATGAAATAGTTGCCCACCCCCAGCTAAATACATTTAGAGATGAGTTGTTAGTATTTACAGGTCATGGTCCCTGAAGGGCATATTCTGAGATACGTTATGCTCAAACACAACAATGCATAAACATAACAACAAACAAGGTAGCATTTTAAAGCAGAACAGTCCCATGTATGTGTACTGTACAGTATGCTGTATTACTTCATAATTACTCAATATTGACAGAGGAACAACATCTACTGTAAAACACTGCCAGCGTATTTTGGCAAAGTCTCATTCAAGCACAAAGGAACAACATGCGTTCCCAGTGTTGATTTGGCCTGTCTACCTTCCAGGCCCTGGCAGTGACAACAGTGTTTGTCGAGGTAAAAACCTGTTAAAACAGAGAGCAATGAGCATGACCACTCAAACAGCTACATGGCATTGAACGTGACAGGCATGTTGGAGGGGTGAACCAATCACTCCAGGGTTCAGAACCATTTCCATTAGATGGAAATCTCAACTATTTCCTGTCTTTTCTACCCCAGAGGGAAATTGTTTTGCAGCAGAGGCAAATACCTAACCTGTGTATAACCAGTCTAGATATGGGTGGGAAACAGGATCAGTTTCCAGGTCCTTAACACTCACAAATGCTTTGTTACTTTCTTGGCCTGTTTTTCTTGGTACAGTATATACCCCCAATCCTCTGCGCTAGCGGTCACTTTCATCTTCCGGGAAAACAACGGTGTCTTCTTGCCCTCTAAATATTTAGCAAACTTGAAACTGCTGTTTATTTTTCAGTGTCACTAATTTCCTGAACTTTTGGTGCGATCCAGAATAGAGCCTCTTTAAGAGTGACCAAAAGCAACACATCAGCTCTGCCTCCCTGTGAACTGTCTCTCTGTATGCTTCTCATAACTTTACAAGCAAAGTTTATTAATATTAAAGTACGTTATGGCCGTTATGGTCTAAATGTAACACACTACACCACCCACTAGAAATAATTAATAGACATATGAATATAAAGATATTTAAATGTAAACAAAATAAATGTGTATATACAATACATACATCAATTAAATATAAATATAATGTTCCATTTCCTTCCTAGGGTTAGCTTCCCAGCTACCAGTTTGTTCCATGGTATAAATTAAACGTGATTCTATTTTATTTTAATTCTTACCTACTATTTTTGTAAATGGAATGGACGTAATACTACTTCAATCTTAAAAGACATTCCCCATAATATTTTGCTCCTTGAGGATGAGTTGCTACGTACTGTACACCTTCTGTGGCAGTTTCTTTCCACCCATTTTCAGTCTTTCCAAATACTACAATATTCTGTTTCATCAATACTGAATGTAAAGGAAATCTATCAAGCATTCCCGGTCTGTTGGTGGAGCCTGAAGCCTGATGGGTTTTACTGTTGTATGACTATACACAAATACCCACATGGTGTCTCATTGCAGAAAGGAGCAGCAAATCAAAAAGTTCAACCAGCGTTTTGAAAACAGATTTCAAATTGTTGGTTTGAAACTCGTCACTACATCAGTTCAGCAGGAGGATCTGTGGAAAGTGTTCTGTCGTGTTCTAGAAGCAGCAAAGGGCAGAAACCTCGACAATTAGGTTATGTGTTAACGGCATCCTATCTGAATCTATATCTGGGCTGTTGCATATTGGACTACATTAGTGCACATGCCCACAGTCATTAGTTTACTTGTCTGAGCCAAGTCATAAGGGTGGTAACCATCAATCACAGACAAGGAACAAATGGTGTTACTATTGAATTCTGTGAAGACAAATGATTACTGTAAAGATGGTGAATGTTCTTATTAGGCAACAGGAAAACAGGTTGCAGAAGTTAAAGTAACTAAGTAGAAATGTACTCCATACATTTCATTATATTTAAATGTCCTGAACAGTTTGGAGTGGGGTCTGGGAGCAAACAGAAGTATTTTTGTTAAGTGATTAGGACAATTTTAGAAACGTGTTTAATGTTTTGGTTTTGGAATCTTTTGGTATTAGAACTGAACATTGGCAGTAAGCCAATACAGCAACGCTGTTTACATCTTCTGTTGTCAATTGTACTTGTATTTCAGTGTGATGTTTCTGTTTCCACCCATCTGGAGTGCTGGTGTGAAATGTTGAGGCGCAGAGGAGTTTTAATTACCCGGCCTTCTCTACCCTGATAATGCAGTCTTGTGGATGACAAATAAAGGGCAGTGGTTCTAGGTGATTGTTTGCATTGGTGCTGAGCTTGTATGCCACAGTGTTCGATTCATTGTTTCAAACCATTCTGATGGCTCCTTATTGTGCCTGCAGAGATTCCCAGGTCCTTGCAATGGATGCATTGCTATTGCCAACAAGTACCTTGAATTTACATGCATGAACTGTACTGTACTCTATCGGCAGAGTACTAGAGATAATGTCAGGCTGGAGCTGGAGAAAACACAAACAAATACTAATCACAGCAAATGGCAGGGGGTTTATGCAAGGAGCTGACAATAAACAGCATTTAATAAGCAGCATTCGAAATTTGTTTGTTTACCACAGAGACCTATCAGTAGATAATTCAAAGCAATGCACCGTCCTATTTGGCTGGTTCCGGCAGTTTACACCACAGAAGTCACAGCTTGCAGTCTGCGGACTGGGACTGCCTTAAGACTCTGCAACCTTAGTTATGCCTGCTTAGCTTCTGTATGTGTCGCCTCTCACTTGGGCTGTTGTTATGAGTTCCCTGACATCGTATTGATCTCCAAGCCTCACCGGTTGTGTGGCATGGCTATAACTGTCTGCTCTCTCCCCTCAGCTCCACGTTTGTTGCTAAATATTATAGGCACCCTTTCCCAGCATATACAGCAGCTGCATGTCACATTTTGTGCAGTGCCTCTGACCTGTCTAGTGTAGTGGTTGAGACCTAATGAAATGTGTCTCTCAAAGCTGGATGTCCTGCCACGCAACCCTAGAGTCAAGAGAACAGGAGCACATGGACAGTATATGTGTGTATTGTAGTGTCTATTTGGTTCCAAATGTCAGTGCGCATGTGCACGCCTTTGCTGTGGTCAGTTTTTAATGGTAGGGTTACACCCAGGTTGGACATAAACACTGAGGAACTTTCATCCACATCTGCAATTTGAGCCTCATCATTGTATTATCCTGGGATTATAATTTGATTCAGTATCTCTTCTGTACCATTAACTTGGGATCGTAAATTAGACAGGTGACCACCAGAACTATACCATATGACTCATCCGTTATCTATTGGAAATGTTAAATAGTATGCACTTTATTTCTATAGCCATAATTTAATATGTATTATGCTACTGAAGACTATACTCATTAAGCATTTCAAAGCTATAAAGTAAGTTTTATTTGCAGGATTGCAGATAAATTGGTGATTCAGGAACAGTAGTAAAAATTGAAAAAAAAGTTGAAATAGTCCAAAATGTGTAAGAACGTATGCAGTCATTTCACTCATCACCAAAACATTAACAAGATGTTTCTGGATGATTAGCTGCACTCAGCCGAATGAGAAAGCACTTAACAAGTCGGAAAAGTTCAAGTTGGATTTCTTGCGCAGGTCTCTAAAACTCAGATTTTATTTGAGAGTAACCTGCCCCAAAACGACACCCGTGGGATAAACAGCTGATAGCTGATATAGTGGTACCATCATTTCACGTCATTCACGTGGGGGAGAGATATCTCCCTGATGCACCAGCTGTTTATCTCACTGAAACCAGTTCGCTGATGCGTGGTGGAAACTCGTGCCCGTCAGATTAGGACACCACTCAGGAAGAGGCCAATATGAGCAAGTGAACAAAAATACACTTAAAAGTGGAGTCCGTTATTGTAAGCTAAATTATGTTTTTTTGTTTTCTTCCAAATTCATTGACTATCTCCTCATGGTCTGCTAGCTGCACATACTGTGTGTGTGTTTGAAGAATTGTTTCTCTACAGCCCTGGCTCTGTAAATGGGAACACAAACAAAGTGGTGCAGACCGCACCACACAGCTCTGTGACTGAATTTAAAGTATTGCTAGATTAACATATTTTTGACTGATGTGATTGTTTTTATTATGCATTTGTACTGTAATGTGGCCTACTAGTGCATGTACTGTACATGCTCTCTGTTATGCCCTGCTGTCCTTCATGCCTGCTTGAAAAAGAGGTTTTCTCCTGGTTAAATAAAGGTTTTATAAAACTATCCCAGCTTTAACAATGTGTCTCCAATGTGGGGCGGAGCTTCTGAGGGAGCAACAAGGTGTGAGTTTGAAACCCGAGGACAACAGGAGGGTTAAAAGGCACACAAAATATAAATAAACAAATAAATACACTCAGCAATGACAATTGAAAAACACACAAATCATACACAATCAGATGGCACCTTCAACTCAACACCGCAATTTTAGGCAGACATACCGCAGTGACACTGCAGCATGACCTCGTATGAACTTTATTAAATATTAAAACTTTATTTAAATTACCTCTTTGGAGCTTATCCACACCTGTCCTTTTTCTCAGTAAGTTAGATATTAATATCTGCCATCTACTACCGCTACATCTACAATCTGTGGCTACATTTTCAGAGCTGATGCACCATAGATGGAACTCTTGTAAACACTATATCTTCATTGATAAGTATGTTACAAAAGGTTTATACCTGAATAGAAAAAGATATTTAAATGAATAATAATAATAATAATAACAATAATAATAACAATAACAATTACAATGCGCACGCACACAAACACTCACACAAGCAGACACAATGAAAGTGTAGCCACTACAACAAGGATCAATCAAACAGTACACCCAGAACTGTGCTATAAATGTACTAGATGTACTAGCCATCCTCTGCTAATGGCGGACATTTATGCACAGAAACTCACATCTAACATTTGTGTCACACATTCACCAAATAAACTGTTGCAGAATATAACTTGCTGGGGTTAAGAGGGGTTGCAGATCAGTGTTGCTAAATGTTATCTCTAAACGCTGTGATCCCGGAGTTGGCAAGTGTCACCACCGCGGTGTATTTGACGCAGTGGGCGGGCTGTCATAAAAGCCACTTTAATGTAAGTTGAATTCCCATGACCGCAGTGGATTGTCACATGCCACTTAAAAGTAATTTTTTTACTATTATTATATATGTTCTTTTCCTGTATTTTGTCCCCAAGTGCTTCGAAGAAAAAATTGAATTCCTTTCTAGGCAGATAATTAAGTTGATCTTGGCATTTACCGTAACACCTATTGTATCTTGGTGGACGTGTTTATCAAGCTGTTAGGTAGCAACTGAAGTGCATGAATGTTCTGTAGAACTAGATGATTGTCCAGCATCTGGTAAGGATGCCCCCTAGTACACTTCCCTAGGGATGCATGTCCAGTTGGGAGGAGGCCTCGGGGAAGACCCAGGACTAGGTGGAGAGATATTATCTCCACACTGGCCTGGAAATGCCTCTGGATCCCCCAGTCAGAGCTGGCTAATGTGGCTTGAAGAAAGGAGCTGCTGCCCCCGCGACCAGACTCTGGATAAGCGGTTGAGGATGGATGGATGGTTGGTTGTCCAGTGGACAAAATGGTGTGCCCTAAGGGAGGCTTCTAGCCTGGCTCTGCTTAACTATTGCTCTCAACTCAACGCCCGCTAGGAGGCACCGTCTTTGGATACTTTGCAATGGCGATCGTCCAGACAGATACTGTTCCCAAAGTGCATTGTGGGGTCTGGGTACACCGGGCTAGGAGGCTTCCTCCTCCCCTCCCATGTCCTGTCTCTTAGGGTGCGTTGCTGTGTACATCCAGTCACAGATGGGGTTCGCCGCTGAGTCTCACGGCAGTAAACCAGACCTCCAGTCTGTTTACGTTGGCCACAAGTGCTGCCGCCATGTGCTATTGTACTGTACACATGCCCCGCGTGCTCTGCCATCTAGATGGAGAAAACCATCTCGTTGGAAAACCATATACTGTAACCATGACAACGCTCTTGAGAAGTGTGCGTACTGAAAGGCATGTCCTTTTGGCATTTAGACAAAAAATGTCTTACTGTGTGTGTTTATACGGTATATTGATATTAGAATACAGACAAGGCACCATACGTTTTACATACAGTTACTGTATTTGTTGATCTGTGTTGCACAAGAACTCATTGACTCCATCATTGATTACATTTGGAAGCCTATTTAAAGGTACAGTCAGTCATTATGGAGAAAGCTCGTTGATATTTGAACTTTATCAAAATGTCCCCGATATTGGAAACGCATTGCCAAGGCTGTGGTAGTGTTGTGTGGCAGTCTGCACCACATTGTGTGTGTTCCCGTACAGAACCAATGCTCTATATGGGAAGACCGCAGACCGCAAGGAATATTAACCGAATTTGACAAAAAGTGTATTAGCTTACATTTATTAGGTGAAATTAGCTTTACACACATTGCATTAGCAAATGTTTGCTTATAAACTAATGATTTTTGTTTCTCCCTTTCTTAACTATCCTGGATTGCTGCTCACACCACACGGTTTTCTCGTGTCTTGACTGTGTCCATCAATAGGTGAGTTATCTTAGTATTTACGGTTTTATAGAACAAAACTTTTGTGAGATCTCACTTGAAAACTACAATGACTTTAAGCCATTGTAACTGTAACCTGTGACTATGTAATTCCACTCCATATATATACTGTATGTTAATCCACACACTGAGGGTCACTGTGCTAACTAATCATATTCAAAACGGTTGTCGTGACACCCAAAAATATGTAGTTCATTAAATTAAAGCATCCTAACAATATCTCATCATGAACATGGCCTTATATTATATATAGCCATATACTGTATAGATACTATATACTGTATGTTATAATATAGCCTTATATTGAGAGGTGAGAAGCTGGTTTTAAAGTTTACATAGCCCTTAATCACATTGCCATCTCAAAGGACTGCACAGGCCCATTGTAAATTCTCTATTGCTATTATTGACCATGCCAATGTCAAATGGGTGTTGAAGTCATACACACACTACACACACAAACACACACACACACACACACACACAAACACACACACACACACACACACACTACACACACAAACACACACACACACACACACACACACACACTACACACACAAACACACACACACACACACCCACACACACACACAGTAGACAGATGTAGCATCACCTTCCTACAGTATGGACTCAAATTTGGTTTTCATCTTAAACCTCCAAATCTGGTTGTGATTACGCTGGCCTGTGAAAGCAGCCTGGATGCCACCCAAGTCCCCCGCCCCCCCCCCCTCCTCCTTTAAACGCTCCCGCCTGCTTGCCGCACCGCCACCGGGCTTTCATCCCAAGGAGACGGTCTGGTGCACCCACAGTCGATACGGTGGGGCGGTGGAGGGGACAGGCGGCGAGTTGGCTGGGAGCACTCAGGTTTCTCCCGGGGTCTGCTGGGGCCGAAGCCGTAGGCAGGCTTTCATGTCTGCCTCAGAGGCGGAGTCTGCAATTACGCTGTAAGATAATATACTTTTAATTGTCAAATTCGGGGGGTATATTATTGCCTCGCAATCCGCTAGCTGTCCATTCTGTGTGCATGCTGAAAGATAATCTGGTGTTCCTACACAGCCCTGTCACACAGACACAACACCTTCCCAGCCGTAGCAATGTGTGTCTTCCTGTACTATGGGCCAAGTTATGAACCTTCACGTTTTTGGAAAGCTCAACTAATCAGTTTTCCCAAATATATACTGTATATTTCAGAGAATTAATATTAAGTCACAAGGTCTCTTTGCCAGTAAATGTAATACTTACATTCTGGACACAAATATGTTAGTATGTTATGATAGGACAACGTATTATACAGAGGAAATTCCACCAGTTAGTAAAGACTTAGGACCCTGCTTTGGACAGGGAGTGAAGTATCTACAGTAAGCAAAGATGTGAATGATGTCTAACTGACTATTTCTGATATGCCCATCATTTGGCATTTGGAAAAGAAACCACAGACTATCTATGACAAGCATTGTGTAGAAGTAAAGTAGTGGCTTCTAATGACACATTTAGTTAAACCCCTTCAGCTATTGCAACATACTATCTCTTAATGGCTTAAAAATGTTTATGAGTTGTGTATGAATTAGACAGACTTCAGTCATTACCTAAACATTTTATATTTGCTAAGCTATTTTTCCAAAGCATTTCTCAGAACACCTGAGGAATTAGTAGAAAAAGCCAGACTTTGATAATGGCCACAGTAAATTGTTTGACATTAACAGTAATGCTTCTCACACCGGAGGTCTATAATAGTGAGCCTTTTGCCTACAGGGCCCACATAACATAAATACAAGTGCAATTACAGTATATGTATGTTGCTTCCTGGACACATAGGGTGCAGTACAGTGCATTCCGTGTTTAGTCATTGTGTTTCAGTTCTACCATTTGCTTGCAAAGAATACATATAATTTGGCCAACTTAGTTTTACAAAAAACAACTCACGACACGAGGCATTCGTCATGATTCAATCAGAGAGTCAGTTACCTTGGAGACACCTGTCATCTTTTGCAGATGGATCTGTGACAGATTGGTGTGCCTGTCTATTTACCTGAGTATACCTGAGAAGGACAGGAAATGGGAGGAGGGCTGGGAGGCTCTCTCATCACCTTACAGTGCTGACAGAGTTGCCTGCCATTCCTGGGACACAGGATACTTTTGTACAGTACATTAATAATTAGTCAAAAGCTGTCATAGTCATACGCCAGCAATCATAGAATTGTTAGAATTATCACAGCAGCATGGACAGTAGTAAGGTTTATGTATTTTACAACATACATTTACCTATAAAATGTAACAGAACATTGAATCCTCAAAGTAACTGCTAGCAGCCTAAATACCAACAAAGTTAGCATTTGGCTTAATTCTCTAAGAGTTTATTCCAACAGAGCAGTAGAGTGGAGTTTTGAAAAAAATATATAAATAAAGAGAGACGCCTGGGCGCCTCCCTAGGGAGGTGTTCCAGGCACGTCCAACTGGGAGGAAGACCCAGGACAAGGTGGAGAGATTATATCTCCACACTGGCCTGGGAACACCTCGGGATCCCCCAGTCAGAGCTGGCTAATGTGGCTCGGGAAAGGGAAGTTTGGGGTCCCCTGCTGGAGCTGCTGCCCCCGCGACCCGACCTCGGATAAGCAGTTGAGGATGGATGGCCCTCTATCTGCTACGAAGAGCTAGTGGCTAGTGGCAGTAGATGGGACAGAGAGGACCTCACAAGGGTTAACTGTAGCAGGAGGCTCATTTCACCATTACAGACAAGAGTCCGGCCTCAAGAGCTGAGCGACAACAAAAGAGGCGGCCTGCTTGTGGCTTATGGAGCGTCCCTGGCCTCGGCTGGCTCATTTGTTTCAGCACGAGTGTGTCGCGCTGCCTTCACTCCCGTCGGTACGCGCCGTGTCGCGCCACTCAGTATTTGCATAAAATAGACCCCCTCTAGTCTGTTTGCACCTAGTTGGCTTGCAGCGGCTACCCATCTCCTGTCACTCCATTAAAAATGAGTGGCAGCCTTTGTCTCCCTCGTTGGTCGTAAAGGAGGGTAAAGGGGGGGAGGGGGGGTGGGGGTGGTCGTAAAGGAGGGTAAAGGGGGAGGGGGGGGGGCTGTTTGGGGGGGGGTACATGACGTTTTCCCGCCACGTTCCACATTCCCTGCCCTGCTATGTCGCCGTTGGCGACAGCTGTGAGGGATTGCGGCGGGCGCCTGCGGCACATGCCGGGCCGCGCCACCTGTCGCCCCCCGTGTGCCGCGCCCTTTAGTCCTGTCCGCTGCGTAACGGCTGCCCTACCCTGAAGACGGCAGCATGCAGGGAATGTAACAGCCCGGGGGG
>JAODUG010065905.1:0-13993 GCA_027564795.1 Aphredoderus sayanus
ATACACACAGCAATGACAATTATAAAACACACAAAATCATACACAATCAGATGGCGCCCTCTGGTGGCATAATTCAATAAAATTAAGGACATCACGCGGGTATATATACTGTATATATACCCTATATATATATACAGTAGGTGTGTGCGTTATGTGTGTGTGTGTGTGTGTGTGTGTGTGTGTGAAGGTCCCATCAGACTCTTAACACACGGCAGGGCCAGCATTGTCCATGCTCCCAGACATCCAGCTAACATACGTTTACTACTACTGCTATGTGGAGAGCCTACTCCCTTCCTATATTGTCCAGTAGCATCTATCCATCCATCCCTGACTCTCTCACACATCAGAAAAACACCCTCTCCATTCAGACCTGTTCACACTCTCTTAGCAAGGGTCTCTCACACACACATACAGGCGTGTGTACGCTCGCATGCACACACCTGGGGGCTCTCTGTATGTGAGCGCAAGTGTGTGTTAGCATTAATAACCAGGAGAACCGCCGTGCCCCTCTAATGAGGGCTTCAGCAGTTAACACTTTGGAAAATAAACACACACCTCCCCCCCCCCCACACACACACACACACTGTAGTGAAAGGGTCAGTCTGATGTAATGAGGTATGGTGAATGTGGCTCCTGGGTGACTGACGTCAGTGACGGCGTTTACTGTAAATGAACTCTAACAACAACAAGACATGCAGGACACACACACACGCACACACACGCACGCACAAACACGCAGGAACAAACACTATATACTTCTGTCTCCGTCTTTCTCTCTCACACACACACACACACACACAGGTGCACATGCATGGAACGCACCAAACACACCAATGTGTCTCTCAATGTAGCGTTTAATTGTGCGCGACGGCATGTCCACTTTTCCAATTAAGAATGCTTGGTTTATGAAACATCATTCTATTTCAATGGAGGCCGGAAAAAAACAAACATATTTGATGGCGAGTGATCCGTGTGTGATCTTGTACTGGGGTCAGTAAGCCGTAGAGGCACGGGTACCCCCCACCCCATTACCCCCCTCCACACACACATGCGGGCGCACACACACACACACACGTGGTGTTAAGAATGAGTCATGATGTCTGTTGCTGTCGTGTTGTTGCCCTGCAGGACTGTATACTTCACGTCACCTATTAGGCCTGATAATGAGCACAGCTCTTTGTGTGTGTGTGTGTGTGGGAGAGAGAGAGAGAGAGAGAGAGAGAGAGGGAGAGAGAGAGAGAGAGAGGGAGAGAGTGTGTTGGGGGGGCGGTATAGTAAATGTAGTAAAAGACAATAGAAGAAGGAAGATGTTATTTCATTTTAATATTAACACTGAAGGCTGCACGTGTGTGTGTTTGTGTGTGTTTGTATTGGGGGAGCCCCATTTGTTTTTATTGTAGGCAGCTTGTCAGGTTTTATTAATATCGGCCCCTGCTTGTCATAAAACACATGCATTCGAGCCCCCATCGCCGTCCCCCAATCACAGACACACGCACACACACACACACACACACACACACACAGTATACACACGCACACAACGCTCCCTGTCAGAGACATGAAGGAAACACACAAACCCCGCTACACCCCCACTCTCAAGAGGACGAGAGAGAGAGGGGGGGGGAGAGTGAATTGAGGACAGTTATGTGAGAGAGACCACATGAATGAGAGAGAGAGAGAAAAAGCCCCGCTAAGGACAGTACTGGCGGAGAGAGCAAGAGAGCCTGTCTGGGATTTATTAGAGGAGAAGCGCAAAAGCTGAATGAGTGAAGCAGTGAAAGACCTTTTCATCTGAGCCCCCACAGTGTAACTGGCTTATTAGAATGCCCCCTTCCCCTAGGCTGTCAACACTACCCACATATAAATGCTCACCTCTGCCACACTTTCCAGAGGCCTCTCAGGTCAGCGTATGGGGATTTTGTGCTGCATGTGAATGCGGGTGAGAGAATACTGGCAATATTATTGGGGGACGGGGCTGTGGGACTGGTTCGCGTAGCCCGTTACTGGCTGTAAAAGTCTTTATGCGTCCTCCTCTGATAGTGTAGACGTATGAAACAGTGGGCCTTTCTTGCTTCACATTGGTAATGTTACAAAATATTGCTTCGGCTAAAGGGAAATAAACTTGTGAAACCACCCTGCTCTCGATAGCTTCAGTTTGACATTGTTTCAGTCAAACCACAGTGATTCTGACCAATCAGGGTCGTGCCGGCAGCTATGCAGTATACGGGAGTAGTTTAGCTGTGAGGTTGACCGACAGTGAGTTCATCCAGTCACCTGTCAAGTATTTTGGGAAAATGCCCTTTTCTAAACAATTTCAATGCACTTTGTTTCCCAGATGATTCTGTGTAACAAACCATCTGGCACGTGGGGTTACAATTAAATACAACAATGCTAATCACATATCAGCAATGCTTGTTTTGTATAAGTAGTGCTTTAATTATAAAAATAAATAAAAAAAGCTAGCATAGCAACAGGGTGATAACATACACATTTACGCATAGAAATAAAACCACAAAGTCAATTAATGAAATTAAATAAATTTAAAACCAAATCACATTAATATCTTTAGTGACGTCTGGGTGGGCATACCATTCCAAATATATGTGCTAACGTTGTACCCATTACATGTACCGGTAGCCTACTATTAAAGCTGCTGTACTGTAGGTAAGAATTTTTGATTTTTAGCAAAGAGAGTAGCTAAATAAGGAAATAGCAAAATGTTGTAACTCATCTCCTCCTCCTCTGCTCTCTCCCATTGGAGCCCATTGGTCTGCCATTGCAAAACACAGGTGACAGGTTATACTGTAGCTGTGTGGACGCATTTGTGATTGACAGGCAAAGTAGATCTGATGGACCAATCAGAGAAAAGAAGCCATGATTATTTAGAAATCTTGGTAAACTGGTAAAATAAAAAAAAACTTGTATATGGAGTCAGGGGCTATCAGGAAGTGTAGACATTCTCAGAGCATTTCACTCATTGATAGATAGATAGACATTTAAATTAAACTATATGTATAGCTCTGACAGCTCCTTTAAATAAAATCATGATGGTGTCACATTTCGTTCCTGTCTCGCCGGCTTGAGACCGGAGGGGACATTGTTTGCACCTGGGGTGATTGGGGAATAGGCTTCACCTGGGGTGTTTTTAGTATATTTAAGACTGGGATGTGTGTTGTTGGGTTGTTGGGTTTTTGTTTAATGTGACTGCCTTTGTGGATTCTCGTAGTTTATTAACAGTTCACGTCTCCGTTTTGTACTTTTGTTGTATTTATTAAACCTTTTTGAGCATACGCTCCTTTTTTCATTCTTTACTTTTGTCGCCTGTGCTCGCACTGGACGTGACAGATGGATCAAAATGGCATCTCTCCTATAACTTGTCCCCAGCCAGTGTGCTGTTGTTAATAATAACAATATTCTGCCAACAGACCAAATATACAGTACCACCATTTGCTTGGAGGATTATTCTCAGCCCACATGGCTATAGCGGAGGTCCTTCTTGATTGACAGGTTATTTGTATGTGTTGAAAGACAGATTTGGTCAACCTTGAATTTATTACAATAAAACATTCAAACCTCTCATCTCCTTGTCCAGCTTTCAGTTGGGTTTGACATTGGGTCACAAAAACAAACATGCACGCACATAGACACATGAGCATACTGTACACAAACCCTATAGTGTTCCAAACAGAAAAGGTGGAAGTGGCTTTGGATTAAAGCATTTAGAGCTTTGTGGAACATTTCAGGTGGGATGTCAGGGTCAACTGCTGGTTTTACAGTAATAGTCCTGAAAAAAAGATTTGAACTGACAAAATACTGCCACACATATAGAAACATGGTACACACACTCAATAACCTACTTTCCCGCACACACACATGAGCAAACATGCAAACATACACATGCTGTATGCATCACCTATTTATACGTATGCAGAATATCCTCTTTCAATGCAACACAAACATGCACTCATGCATAATAGTAATGTACATTGCTACCTATCATAACATACATAACACCTGATGACGGAGCATTTTTGAGCATGCACAAAAATTATGATTCACATATTGCACACAGAAATGGACAAACCCAATTGCACAATTCTGCACAGTTTATCTCTTATTGTTCACGTTTAAAGTGTGTTTGACAGGAGGACCAGATTAGCACGCCATGGGCTCTCTTGGCATCTCCATCCCATAATAATATTATGGCACATTATTCATAACACTGGAAAACACACACGTGTGTGCACACATTTTCAAGTGTTGCGGTCATTATATTTACAGTTTACATTTTATTCATGCCCAATGTGTGACTTGAGTTACATCAAGGCTAGAAAGACGTTCACACAAATGTAGTTGTCCTCCAAAGATTTCTTGTAATATCTAGCTGCTTTCTGGTCTACAAGATAATAGTATAATAGTATCAACAGTAAAACACAGATGATGTGCACATACAGCAGGAACACAAATTGGGAATATTACTGTATATAACCAGGTTTGCTGCATGGTATGCTGGAGTTTATTGCATGGCACAGTATGTCATTACACATTATAGGGTTAATTTTCTTTTATAGTGTATATAGTTGTATCTGTTGGCCCTTACATTGTAAATAATTAACAAACTATTCCTTAATAAATGTGTCCTTTGAAACACTTTTTGCAGCGTTCTTGCAGTACCTCCACTGCCCACTAGAGGGCTGGGTTCTAACACCATCGCAATATTGGTAGTGTGGCCACTGTATAAGCATATGCAAAACAACACTTCTTGTCAAATGCACATTTTTTTTATGCGGAAACCCTCAGAGAAACCTGATGAAAATCCATGGAGAACCTTTTTAATTATTTTGATAACAGGCAGGCATGCATACCTGTACAAACAAAACACAACCTCTTTGATGGAAGTAATAAATTGTTCTGCATCCACGTTTAGTAATTAGGGATATATTTCGAAAGACACAGCCGACCCTATAACTGACATTCGTTTAGAATTAGTCATGGCTCAATTTGGCCTGAGATTTATTTCTCTTTTTTATTACCACATTGAGTCACTCAGTGTTTGAGTTTCTTATATAGGTCTTTGAGAACCCTCATGCCCAAGAGCATTTTTAAATCAATTGAAGATGATGCTTCAAACTTAACTTAGGTCAGCTATGTCACAGGCTCTGTTGAGCAGCATTACATGAGGTTAGATAGAAAAAGGGAAAACATATGTGGGCAGTACTTGTTCATTTGCTGCATTACACAATCAACCAATCACTGCCTAGTGTCTCACATCTCACACCGGTAGGGCACAACTAACAACAGTTTCAATGGCATCATACTGTAGTTTTCAACTTGAAGAATTATTCCTTTATATACTCTATTATTCAATCTACTGAGCAATCAATAAACTGAAAACCCATACACCAATATTTTCAGACCATCCACACACTCTACTCCACTGACAAGCAAATACATTTTACCAAAAAAATGTATTGATGATTGAAGAAGAACCTGCCAATCTACTTTTAGTGAACTGGTCAGCACAGCAGTGGTTCTACAGCATGTACTGCATGTGCTTGTATACGATTCCACGTGGCACTACTGGGAGTGCCAGCTTGTCAGTGCCTCACTATAGACCTACTGCCAGCCTCATTAAACCTTTCCACAATGTGCTTAAAGCAAAGCACGCAAAATGACCAGAACACTTTGTTTGTTTACAAGATCAAATATAATCATATAACCAGTTTAACCTCATCACGAGGCTTACTGTCACACAGATGGAACCGCTTATACACAAAGGAGAGTAGAAAAGACGAGATGTAACAGATTCATATACGAATTACCAGCAACAATTTGAAAAAGTATAGATATTTAGATTTTCTTTTATGAAATAAAAGAATTATATTATTTATTGTAGGATAAACACAGTAGTTTAATGATTGTGTTATTAAAAAATGATATGGCTGTTAAACATTTTGTATATTCCTTTATATAATTCAAGATTTGATTGAAGATGTATGATATCCTGTTGATGGAGTGAGGGCTTTAGTAACCAAACTGCATCCTCATAATCTTGGCTGACCTCATCCTTTGAGTCTGCTCTGAAAGAGAGATGTGGAAAGAAAAAATAGAAAGACATTTCTGTGGCCCTTTCAAACCAACAAATCCTGGTATGAGCCTCTGTTTTGAATTGTTACGCTTGTGTATTCATTGGAAACAAATGCCTCTGTTTTGTTTGGGCAGAAAGGAGGGGTCAAATTCAGTAGGCATCAACAGACAACAGAGCATGTTTCGAAACGGAAGACAGGCAACACAGCTTTAATCAGAGAACAATGAGTGATCTGATTTCACTACATGTTCTGCTGACTCTGTCTTTCGCCCACGCTCTTTTCTCTTATTTTTCTTGTCTACACTTCACTCTTTCTTGCTGCATAACCTCCCGTTAGCTAACAAGGCTAATGCAAATGATCAATACACTATTGGGATAATTCAAATAATATATAAAGTATATATAACAATATATAGTATAGAATGTGTTCTTTTAGGGGCAGGGTGGCATAAATATAAGTCTGAGGTCTGGGATTGATCACACACATTAGCATTTCAAGCCAAGATACATTAAACTGGTGTGTCAATTAAATCAAGGCTGACACCACCCCAATCAAAGAATTACATTTTATAAAGCAATATAGGGATTAATAATTCTTTGTTTCTCTTCAGCATCCGAGTTCAGTGTAAGAATTATTTTATCGTCGGCTTCCAGGGGCCTCCTTCCACTTAACACCTGGATTTGTATCTCAAGCACTTCTTAGGCAAAGTCGACTTCTAGCTTGCAAGCTAACAAGAGGCTTAGCTATAGCTCTTCAAAGGTGAGGTGAGGTGAAAGGTGAGCTGTTCAGGAATTTTAGGAGTAAGCAGAACCGTGTATGTGGGAGGGAATATGTTGGGGTCTTTTGGAAGTGTCACTCCTTTCAGGGAATGAAAGGGCTCCTCACTGTCCTGTTATGGCCCTGTGTCCCTGTAAACCTCAGTGATCTTAGTATTCTTGTCAACTGACATTAAGTAAAATGTCCCGCGACCATATGTGTGGTGTCTGCTCTTTGAGAGCTGACGTGATGTTTTCTTGGTGGATCTTGGCTTCCTCGTTGCTGTGGTGAGGGCAGTGGATAGCTGGCGATGATGGATGACCAGGAAGAAGACCTGATTGTGTTTACGGGCAGGTGCAAAGCATCATGGGATTCCCTTGAGAAAAGCACAGCTAACCCGAACTTGAACATCTGTCCGCAGGAATGGTGTGTCTGCACGTTTGTACTATGTGTGTGTGTGTGTGTGTGTGTGTGTGTGTGTGTGTGTCTGCGTGTGTTTGGCAGGGATCGCTAACAACAATCAGGTAAAATGCCCTATTACAAGCATTCCTTAGTTCTTAGAACCTGTTTACCCAGTCACAAACACATTACTACACTGTGGTCCTGGATAAAGAACAGGAGCACAACAGTCAGAATGTTAGTCAGTTACATTATGGAACAAGAATAGCGACTCCAAAATCATATAATATAATACTGTAAGGCATTCTTTCTTCAATGCATCCTATCTCTCTTTGCAATGTCTCAATTATAACTTGTGTTGAATAAA
Source organism: Aphredoderus sayanus (assembly GCA_027564795.1). Lineage (NCBI taxonomy): Eukaryota > Metazoa > Chordata > Actinopteri > Percopsiformes > Aphredoderidae > Aphredoderus > Aphredoderus sayanus. The sequence goes on from JAODUG010065905.1 coordinate 7,612, forward strand.
TCAGTGTCAGGACTTATCGCTGTTTGTTGCTCTCTACATTGACCCCTCTCACCCCCCGGGTCTCTCTGTTATAGGGGAAACAGGGTTGAGTAAAACCGCCACTTCTGCGCTGAGCATTTGAGGAAATCTGCTGGAGGAAATTGCTTTGGAGAGAGACGATATTTTCTTATTTGGTGGCGCCTGTGTTTACCCAGCACCTTGCTGAGAGAGGAGCAGTGTTTTCTTAATGACGAGCATCGGGTTAAAATGTCAGCAGGACCGTGTTGCCAGGAGGCATTCCCCTCACAGCCTGTTAGCTGTAGCTAGCCACGTACCAAGGCCCAGATGGAAACAGAGGGGGCGAAGGGAACTGTGCCGTTCACAGATGGCTTTGGCAGTATTGTTTCTGTTTTAACAGTCATGCCAGTAAGACCGTCTGAATTGCATTTAGAGCAAGCGGATAGGAAAGAGGGGAGAGAGTGGGGAGAAAATTCAATTGAGTGCAGGAGAGATAGAGGTGTAGATATGGGAGAGAAGGAACGAGGCACACTGAAACAAGAGAAACAGAGAGAGAACAGAGGGAGAAAGGGAAAATAGGAAGGACTGAGAGAGGGACAAAATAAAAAAATATAAACAGTGATAATAGATGGTACATTAGATGTACTGTAAAACTTACCTACTGGCAGGTTGTCACTCACTGTATCAGTCTAAGCACTAGTGTAGTATACAGTCTAAGCACTAGTATAACTAGTGCTATAGTATAGGGCATTAAATGGCTGCCACACTGGCAAAAATGAATAATATCTCTTTCTCAAATAACAGCTACAGTATGGCATGTGTGCTTTACGAGCTGTTAACAACACAGTGTATTTTGCAATAAAAGGAAACCATTAACCATGAAACCATTTCTAAGTTCCGTATTCATTGTGTTTTGTAAACTAAAGACAAAGTCAGACTGAATTAGCCTAGCTAGCCAGTCAAAAGTTACAGACAAACAGAGATAGATCATTTCAAATTAGTTGTATAATCTGATTTGACAGACCTCATATTATGGTCATTTAGTTATGCAACATACAGCAAATGTGGGTTTGTTTTTTGATTTTGCATTGTAAAATCTCTATTACAGCATGTGTGTGTTTGTGCAGAGAGCGGGTTGTAGAGCATTTTAATGCTGGCTTTGTATAATTTTTCTTTTATTTTTTATGAGAAGAACATCTTATGTGTGCCGCTAAAGGGAACGTATAAGTAAATTACGCTAAGAACTTTTTTTTTTATAATAATAAGTAGAAGAATACATTTAATTTATATATCGCTTAAACAATACTCAAAGACGCTAATGAATAACGAACAATGATGCTGTCCTCAACAATAGTCTTAAATGATTTTGTAAAACAGGGAGTCATCTATTTTCTGTCAAATAACTAGTAAGAAACTCTTTGAAAAGCTGACCTTTTGAAGATGTACAGGGTTTGAATTTAACAGTGATGCTGGTACAGTAGTAAGAAATAAGGTTATTGCCTGAAAGGGACAAAGCCGTCTTTGTTGGGCTAAAGCTCAGAGGAACACCAGTCGAGGCTAAGGTTCAGATGAACAGATAAAAACACACTTTAGCAGTACTTAGCCCACACTTTAACAGTTACCCCCTGATGGGTGGGCTGACAGCCACTGTGCCAAACCTTCTCCTTCCTAATAGCAGCCATCTGACTCTTAATATTTGACTTGCAGCTTTGTTACAGTATTGAAAGCCTTAGGGTTCACCAGGGGTTCTTCTAAAGGAGTGGTCTGTAGTGATGAAGTACTCAAAGGAACTTAAAACGTATGTCTTAAGGATTGTAATTATCTTTTTGCTATGCAGTGGATAGTAAGCCTTCTGACGCTGTTGATAAATCAATTGTTATTTAGCTGCCCCACGTTTGCTCTCCAATTAGTCGATTATGTCAAAACCCAACCCTAAGCGTGACACCAACTGTAATGTAAACTTATTTATTAACTTACGGTATGCCTAAACGTAAATGTATACAATATGTTAAAATGTAATTTTAACAAAATAAGTCAAACGTTGTTTGTAGAAGTACACATCACATTATCTCTAATGTGAATCCTAAACAAACACTTTTATACATTTATACATTTTATACATAGAAAACATTATTTTAAACCTTATACCAAAACCTAAAAGTAACAATGTCTAACGTCATATCTAAACATAAACATGATGGTCCACCAATATCTAAATATCAGATTATTTGGACATGCACCTGGCTGAATTACATAAATCTCAGTCATCCCATGTCCCACATTCATTGTTATTACGGTTTACTAATGGTCACTGATATTGACTCAATTGCTGGCAAACAATTTTCTTTCTAAATTATATGGATAACAACATTGTTTTAAATTGAAAAAATGTGTATTTTTAGACAAAGATTGGGAGGGATAGCCCATCAAAACCAGGTATGGGTTATTTATCAACATAGTCAGATTGTTTAATAAACAATCATTATCACTTAGACTTATATTTATAAAGTCTAACTAAATTATCTACAGTGTACCTAAATCCACCATAATGCCATGGCAAACTATCCCAGATGTTATTTGATCATTTCTAAGTGCTATCACAGAAATATTTTCTTCTTGCTGTGACTACACACAGAACAAGTTTGTGGCCAACAAACATCAACATCAGTATGGCAATTGAGTCAATATTTACAAGACTATAGCCATAAAAACCTGACAATAGTGAATCCATCCATCAATCATATTGCATCATGGACTCAATCGCTACAGTATCTTTCTTCTCTTCACGTCTGTTTATATTCGCTTTATTTCCCCGTTTTCTTTTTTCTCAATGTATCTATTAATTCATACAGCATAAACAGTACATACTATATGTATATAAGTATATATGTGTGTCTGCATGTAAAACATGTGTTTGTATGTGCATGTACAGTATGTGCTTCTATACACATGATTGTATGCTTGTATATGTGTGTACTGGTGTGTGTGTGTGTGTGTGTGTGTGTGCATGTGCGACTGTGTCAGGGCCAACCAAAACATACTGAGCTGGGATGTTGTTTGTCTAAGAGATGGAAATGGCCCTGGGAGTGGCTTGGTCCCCTCACTGAAAATCATTACAGATGCAGCAACTGCAGTGTGCGTGTGTACGTGCATGTGTGTGTGTGTGTGTGTGTGTGTGTGTGTACATGTGGCACACATACGCAGTCACACTTATATGTGGTCTTTGTATGTGTGTGTGTGTGTCTGTATATACGAGTGTACATAAAGTATATGGTATGAATTCATATGCACACTTACTGTATACTGAAAATTACTTGTGTTTTAATACATGTGAATGCGTGTGTGTGTGTGTGTGTGTGTGTGTGTGTGTGTGTGCTCGCTAACATACATGTGCCCAAGTGTGACGTGTGGGCTCTCCTTGTTCCCATCTGTATATCACAAGTGTGTTTTTAAAAGCGTCCCAGGCCATAAATTAGCACAGCTCACTGTGAGTAACAGACAGGTTCTCTTGGGTTCACTTGAGACTAGTCACAGGATTTACACTCGCGCTCGCAAACTCTGCCCCTCACCTTCCACTGCCTCTGTGTTTTGGAAGTCCTTCCCACAGTCCACCACCAGTGCTGCTGCTTCCCCGAGATGCCATAAAGCAGAGCCTGTTTAGGTACGGCATTCATCCAGTCAAGGATTGTTAGTTCACTATCTGTTACCGATTGCCCTCGCTGTACACTGTGCATTGCATGTAATGATAACGTTCTGAGGAGCACTAAACATACAGTGTTAATATCATGGACCATTCACGAGAAATTGTAATAACAACTCATTTTTATTTTTATTTTGTTCAACTGCTGTAAAATAGACCAATATGTTTTATGGTATGCTTGCTGACTCAAAAAATAAGTAAAAATGTATATCATATTATGGACATTTTTTGTAAATCGTTTTGGTTTTCTTTGCCCATTTCTTCTTCACTAAAGAAAGGATTCTCTGCCCCACTTAAACAGGATGAAGGCTCAAGTTGCCCAAGAAACGAGTCGATGTTAATGGCTTCCACTATGCAACAGTCAAGTCCAGGGCGTTCATCAATATTTCGTTGACTAGGTTGAACTGTGAGGCGCGGGGGCACGCAGGCCTATTTTATGCAGGAAGTGACATAATTGTGTACATGGAGCTGTGGCAGTCGTTCTGGCGGTAACGGGCAGCATTGTTGAAAATGGCATAGCTCTGTATTTACTTGCTGGGCTTAGGTTTCATGCAAAGGCCAAATGCAATAAAATTCAACAAAACATACCTGTATTCTGTTCAAATCCCTATATGAGCACTGGTGGAGTTCATTTGACAGTTGATACCACGCCAAACATTCCCAGAGGAAGTTGTTTTTTCTTGCTCTCTCTTTCGTGCCACAGTGTCATGTTTAATACAGGTCCCTCTGGTGGCACTTATGGCAATCCCCGATCACATATTTCAGAGCTCAAAAGAGATGTTCAAACCTTCATGCGGATGTAAATGAAATATTCTCTGCTGAACTGTCAGTCATATTCAAAAACTAAGGATTATTACAGTGCTATATTTAAGAATAATTTAAGAATAACTTTGGGAGTCATGTTGTCAACAAATGGATATCATGCACTGTATATTGACTAAAGCACAAAAACATAACAATTTAAACATGAATGGATACCCTGAAAGTGCATTTCATTTGATTTGTTAGTTGGGGATAATTTTCTTAAAAATGCATGCAGGTATATGGAGTAAAAGCAAATTTTAATGTACTGCTACAACATCCAAGTTTCCTGATCTGAGAGTTTCCTGTTTAAAGTTAAAAAATGAGAATACGTTAAGATCCGGACCCATGGGTTTTCAATATTATAAATTTTTTTATTAAAAGTTTTTTTCATGGACTCTAGGGTTATGGAGCAATAAGTAGAGAACATGCATGCAATATGGATGAAAATAAAAGCTGGAAAACATTATTATAAAATTATATTATCAGGAAATGTTCAAATTTCATTTGAGGGAGACAAAAGACCTGCGGTTTAGTTACGAAAAGCAGAGATGGAATCCTTTAATGAGGTCAAAGTTGAGCTAACAAACAGTGCATGTGGATGGAAGCAGAACATTGTGTTTCCCCTTAATCAGTGTTTGATGTAACACAAGATGAGTGGCAGCCAAAGGCTACTTTATCTATGCATATGTGTGTGTGTGACAGCATTGTCTGGCTCTTATAAGTTAGCGTGTGTGTGTGTGTGTATGTGATCACTTGATTCTTACTAAGTGGTTCAGCCTTCTTTTTTTAACAAAACCAGGAGTGGGATTAGAATAACCAGAAAAAGAGAACTATTTCCACCCTATTGGCCTATCGAGTTATCTTTGTGGTATGTGTGTCCTAGCCTGCTGACTCACCAGTGACACATCTAATTATGGACTTTAAAGTTGAATAGTGTCACTCCCACAGATCCGTATGGACAGCTATTTGACTGTAGCAGCCAGCAAGCTGCCCACTCTACAGCCCTGCCCGGCACCACAGTTTGTCTGGGACCTGCTCCTTGTTTGGGTAGGGCACTGAGCTGTGGAGACAGATCACAAAGCCATGTCCACTTCCAGAAGCTTCTATATACAAGGCTGGCTTCCGTTGGCACATGTGTGCGCACCCACACACACACACACACACACGTGCACGCACACACACACACACACACACATGCACACACGCACACGCGCGCACACACACACATGCAGATGCATACAGAACATATAGACATGTTCAGCTGGCTTAAGGGTTTATGGGTGTACATATTCATGTACACCAGTAAACCCTACCCCAAACAAAGACAAATAAATGTACTCCCATGCCAAAAGCCCCCTTTTCTCCCCCAAAACACACACACACACACAGTCAATTTATTTAAAAAAAAGTTACATTTCTGTCAGTAGCCCTAAACCTCTTCCGCAACATTTTAAGTCCAACGTGAAACCGCGGTGAAACTGGCGCATATATGACAATAAACACGACGACCACATAAATATTCCCTCAGGGTGGCCAGCAAATATTATGAGAGCTGCTTTTACTGACAATGGAGGGAAAGTAAGCTTGTGTGTGTGTGTTTTCACTGGGGAACTTATCTGGTGTTTGTGTGTGTGTTTTTGAGGTGTCTGGTTGTGGTCTGTGTGGGTGTAAGTCTGCCTGTGTTTGTGTCTGTCTGTCTGTGCGTGCAGGTATTTGTGCCTGTGTGTGTTTTAGTGTGTGCACTTCTGTATGCCTTTGTGTGTGTGTGTGTGTGTGTGTGTGAGTGTGTTTCTGCAGGTGCTGACCATATTGTAAAGGGAAGATAGATGAAATAAAGGCAACAGGTACTTACACACACACGCACACTCACACACACACACA
>JAODUG010065927.1:0-13985 GCA_027564795.1 Aphredoderus sayanus
TCCAAGTTATTTCAGCTCTCTACAGAACGCTGTATTATTGCGGCTGTAACACTGAGGGGCAGATGTATGGATGTCAGCGAGCAGCGTATACACAGTGACCTGGCCCATCAGCATAAAGTGCACAATATGCCATTTCCTTTTATGTGGGCTATGTGCAGCGCATGTCTCCACCTTCTTACAAAAAAAGCGACGGAATGTATCCATCACCTCTGACTAGCTAAGTTAAAACGTTTATCGATGATAAACTTGATATGCTTGTCTGTGAGGTATCATCAAACCTAGAGGTACTCAAGAGACATACATCCTCAAAAAAGTCTGTTTGGGCGACTAAAACAAATAAAAACAAAGTGTTAGCAGCCACAGGGAAGTGGAAGAAGTAAGAAAAGATGGAAATACATTAAAATGCAAACAAAGGAAAAACTGTTCATTTACAGGAAACATGAGCAAATCCTCTCAGCACTTTTCCTTGGCTTGTGTCTTTGTCTTGCTTCAATGACTGCTGCCATTGTTTTCCCATATGCAAGCAATGCGCGTCCTGGAATACACCTGCTTTTCACTTGCTTTTATGAGGTAGAGATATTTCACAGCAAAGCAGAGTTGTGCAATTTTCATAAATATGGATTAATTTCACATATGTCTCTCCTTATGCATCTCCTCCCATGTATTTGCACGAAACTCCCACTTTTCCCTCGACCCTCCCATGAATGCATACTGTACGCTGTAAAAAATGTAGCATAAAAAGCCATTGTACTCTGGTGGTCTTGGGTCTGATAGTACATACAGTATGTTAGTCCTGTGCATCTGCCCCTTTGGGTCGATTTTTCTCTTGCTTTGAATTTAATGTTAGAAAAAGATAATACATTTTCTCCACACACACACACACACACACACACACACACACACACACCTATAAACATAATTTATCAGTGTGAAGGCAAAACCATTTTTGACCATGTGGTGTAAACAAAAGTGCTGGAATTACATAAAATCCCATCAATAGGTTGCCTGACCTCCTCCCAAGAGAAAATAGGGTGAACACCTATTTCTTTTTCTATCCCGCTTTTTAATTTTCCACCAGCTTTATATTAGCTTTTTCACATGGATGGTGTGTTTCCACAAGGGCTTCTCCAAATAGGTATTGTCTTTAGTTTCTCACTTAGCTGGTGGGAAGCATTGACTGGCCCCAACTGCCAACAGTGAAACTGACAGATGTCCTGTGTGGTCTACAGAGTGCTGAAAAGAGGTGGGCTTGTTTCACCGCGATTGCTTTTGGAAATGATCCAGCACATTTTTGGAAAGCAATTGCCGTGATGTGAGACATGGATATATAAACATTTTGAAGTGCAGCATCTTATGATCAATGATAATCTGACAGGCCATTAGCTCTCCAAGTACTGCATCTGAGGTCACTGTTTTATAGGTAGCCTAGCTCCAAAAAGACAATTACAACTTTGGATGACTTTTAACTTGCCCAACATCTGTCATCTCCGTACATGGCCAGCTCGATTTAATCCCTGTCAAATACCCTTTATTACCACCGGTGGATTTATTATTCTTCACCATCACCTTTGATCTAAACCAGTCATGTCAGTGAAAATATAAAAATGGCGAGTCTACATGAAGAATGGTGTTTACGGCGTTACAATTACATGATATGATTTTGTGTTGTGCTCGCTGCCTAATCCTGCCTGGCAGGCCCCGCCAGTGGGGGACTGAATGAGTGTCTCTGTCTGATTGTAAGCATTAATCATGCAGTCTCCCAGAGCCCCACCCCTCTCTACCCTGCCTGACATGAGGAATATTGTAAGCAGGAGCAATGGACCGTATCATTTTAATGCCCAATTTCAGCTTGAGCTCCGACCTCCTGCCAACCAAATCGATTGTTTATTCACTGCCTGAGTCTCTTTTTTTTTATGAGTCATAACCCTTCGGGTAGAAAGAGGGTTATCTTTAAATCGAGAGCATATTTTGTGTGTGTTTACATACACGTGCATTCTCAAAGGTTAGGGTTTACTGATGGAAATGGTGGAACGCAATTTAGAAAAACAAGACTTTTACAAGTGGTCAGTATTTGTAGGTAGCCTGAACTCTGCTGATTGAAAAATAATCTGCAATCCCATGAAATATACATGAAACTGCTCGCGGTGAGCAAAAAAAACGTCTTTTCAAATAGAGTTATTTCCATTCTAAAGGGTTTTGTTTTTCATTCTGAATCCTACATTAAGAGGTACTAGGGTTGAAGTGCTGTCACGTTTGCAGACCTTTGTGAAGGTCTCCCCATAGGATAAGAATCTGAATAAAAGTATTTTAAAAAGTGTCCTCAATCCTTTAGAGAAAGTAAAGGTTTTACCATGGCATATTTTTCTCAGCACCCTGTTAATGTTAGTATCACTTATGATCGCATTCGTTTGTGCATCACTTGTGCATTGTAGTGCAAAGAAAACAAACATTTGCGCTTCATTATTGTTCTTATTGAGGTTTATCAATCGCTTAATGTAAAACCTTCATGGGTAGTTTATATTAAACGGTTTGTGCACACATTTTAAATTTACGTACACAAATTTATAAAAAAGAAATGGCACCGGGGGCACATCACTGAACACAGACACAATGCAGGTGGCTAAATGGACCAGCTCCCCCCAGCTAAACCCCCAGGTACTGCAGGCCAGGGCACACACACACCCACGATCCAGCCCACCAACCAGGCACCACCATGCCACCACCATAAGCGGAACCCCGGAGACGAAACCACAGAAGCACTAAATAGCCCAATCCACAACACACCTCCCAGAAGCTCCAATGCTCTCTCCCCGACCAGTAAACAGAAAGAATGGAAAAGTCGTAAACGAAACCCCAGACACCTGGACTCAGCCCTCCACCCCCCTAGATACCCGTTCATAGCCAGAAAAATTTAACCGACAACGATGCCAATCAGTCCAACCCACCAACCACATACAAGCATTCAGAGAAACAAAGAACCGAGCACAAATATCCAAGGCCCCGCCCCCCGTCCGCCCTAAAAAAAATGTCAAATTTCAAATACACCCTAGTGATAAATAGTACTCGTTTTTAAACATCTCATTCGCGGACGGGGAACCAAAACCAAGGTTTTGGTTCCACCTATTGGAGAGGGTCAGGTTCAGGGGGTGTTGTTTGTTTGTTTGTTTGTTTGTTACATTGTGAAATATTTGCTTGTAAAGCCCTTTGAGACTGCAAGGTGATTAAGGGCTATACAAATAAAATTGACTATCGAAACTGTGGTTTGGCATTGACATTGGAGGTAAGTATACAGTAAGTACTGATAATGATGGCAGGTTATCATTATCATTAGCAATGAATTGTCCTACTGTATATATAGCTTCAAACATCCATGCTGACATCCTGAAATATCTGATAATTATACTGTTGGAGAAGCATATTACAGAATAATTTAGTATAGTCAGCGTCAATGAATGTTCAATCCATCTTACTGTCCTTTTTATCAGCACTTAAGGCTATCTTGGAACTATGGCTAAAGCCATATATTTGTGTTGCAAGAGATGTGACCACGTTTTGATAATGATTTTTAAAGTTTTGTTTTTTGTGTAATTTATTTTTGACACTCAAATGGCCTGAAGCCCTTTAGCAGAGTTGATACAGTAGACATCACACTGCAGCTCCGCTTTCATCTGATCATTCCTGCTACGACTGCACGGCAGTGCCCTCTGTCTCGTACATGGAAATTAGGAGGCGGCATCATTACAACACCAGTGCCTGTGGGGTTAATAAGACTCTGAAAGAAGACTTTGAGGCACATTAGGAGAGACGCGTGGGCCCCCAATTTGCTAACGAAACGAAACTAATCAGATCCTCCTAAGCCGACTTCCAGCTGTGCCACTCCTGCAAGTTCATAGCTGAATAAACTGGATACTCTCAGCTGAGCCAAGTGCAAGTTAATTAGAGCAATCTATAATCTTTACTCTGTAAGCTTTTTTATTGTGTATGTATATGCAGGTTGGTGTGATGATATTTGATACTTATGTCAGACAGGTACAGTTGGGTACATACTGTACTGTAAAGTGTAAATAAGAGCCTAAAAATTAATATCATCTTTTAACCTGTCAAACAACTTTGAAGCCAAGACATTCATTTGGGAATTCCCTAATTGCATATATTCAAGTCAAGCTTGTTTAAATCGTCTTTCCGTCCACAAGGCAACTAAATAACACCAGACTTAACAACTGTACTAGGGCCCACTCTCTCTTAAAGGTTGAAATATAAATAAAGCAATCTAACTTTCAAACATGAAATGTAATTTCAGAATGTAAATACAACTAACCTCACAGCTGCCTACACATACAAATTGTATAGTTTGTGGCAACCTCATGAAAATGAAATGAAAGCAGATACCACATGTATGTTCCTATAAAGAAACCATAAAACTTCTGCCACCTAGTTTAGTACCCTTTATTATCTTATAATATCTTAGAAAAATATAAAACATTTATTTATTAAAGCAGCGATTGATGGGTTCCTCAGTATGATGATGATTTGGTTTCATAATTACTCAACCAGGACTGTAGGACATTGATAGTTAAAGGACATTTTTATTTCATTTCTGAAGGTAGAGAAGACAGAACACTGGCATTCAGTTATTTCCATTGATGAACCAAATGACTTCACTGTTTGCATGAGGGTTTACTACAAATATACTGCAGTTAGATAGTAAACTGCATTTATGACAATTTGTGATACTCTTTTTTGTATTAAATTAGCTTTCATGCTAACATAGTATAGTATGGAGTACCTATAACAAAAGAAAACGTCACTTAAAATCCTATGATCGGTAGTTTGGTGTAACATCTTTTCCAAATGTATGAAAATAATATATATATATATATCTTTCGTACAGGACATCATCATGGAGGTAGGTAACAAACTAAAGGAAAGACATCCATAATGTGTCTCTGGAAACACATTTCTGCCAAACAAAATTTCCTCTGTTTGTGTCGTAGGTCCAACATATTCCTACAGGTGTTCAGGGTTGAAGTTTGGTGACTGTGAAGGCCATAACAATGACTCACATAATTTTCATACTCATTCAGTGACCCCTCGTACCATATAGATGTGAGCATTGTCATCATGGTACCAATCCCATCCTGATAGACCCTGATAGGAAAAAGGGCGATCACCCAAAATAACTTTGTAGTGATTGGCAGTGTCCCTTCCATCTATAGGGACAAGTGTCCCAAGCCATGTCAGTAAAATTCCCCCAGAATACACTCAAATTAAACAGAACACAACCAAATCACCAACTAGTTTTTTTGTGTCGTGCAATCTACAGCTCTTTCGTCATTTCATTGTGTTGTGCAATTTTCAACGCACAAATTGCACAACAGATTGATCTGTGTGATGTGTGCCATTAAGGTAAATCATATGCAGAAGTGTTTTTCAGAATATGGATATGGTTTTCAATGTTAAATATCTTAACATTTCCACAGTAACAATATACATATGTATTTAATAATTATTTCTTATTTATTTGAATAGACAAATGAAACACTGTTTATCATATTACCTGACCACTTACTCTAAACTGTAAAAGCACTATATAGGCATAGGGACGTGAAAAACTATATATTTTTTTATTCTAAGAGGGCACAAGCAAGCAACTGTTCTCAGCACGGCTTGGCCTGTGTCTTCCACTAGCTTAGTCGGATGACTCCTGCCATTGCTTCCCCTGTACAAACAAACGTTCTAACTGCATATAGCTGCTTTTCAGAGGTGGCTCATTTTCACAGCTAAACCGATTTGCACTTTCCAGCGCAGTTTTCATATTTACATATCTACCTGCGACACTCCCAGTCTCTCCTCAACCCTCCCATGAATGTATTTGCATGAATATGAAAGCGAAATGTACTATCCTGCGTTCCTCCAGCAGGCAGCATACAGTTTTAGTCATGTGCCATGTTTGTACATACAACACCATGCTTCTAGGCGCAAATTACCAAATTAGGCCTCAAACGGATGCAAACCTGTCTGTACATGATACCCTCAGTCTCTAGTTGCAGCAGTACCAAAAACATGATTGGAAAGTGTTTGTTGTAAAACATAGCAATTTACTATAAAGGGTTTTATATATGTCTTGCACTAAGCATCTATTAGGCTAACTATACCATTGTGTTATGAAACGCATACGATAACCCAGGACCCTAATGCAAAACTTACAAAGTTGCACAGCTTTTAGAGAATAGTAATTGGTTTATTGATGTAATGGTCTTGGTCGGGGAATTTGTGAGGGTGACCCAGATGGTTGGTATAGGGATGGCACGCAGACAAGTTGGTGAGCAGGCACGTAGGCAGACAGGTGAGCAGGTGGACAGGCAGGCCGGCAAGCAGGCAGGCAGGTGGAGACAGTCATAGTATATAATATACAAGATCTTAGCTTTTTTGGCTGTCAGGTTACTGTACGTAGATACGGGAACAATCTGGCAAAGAGTGTTTGTGGAGCCGGGGTTCTACTGTGGTTGATGAGTGATGGATTGCAGGTGTGTCTGGTTAGAGCCACTGCCTATTTCTCCTCCTCCGGAACGCCTACCTGTCCACACAGACAGAACAAACACAAAAAACATGGCCACAAACACACAATGACAAAAACACAGACAGAACTGGATTGTCACACCATTGTCTGTATATAGTATACCCATGGGTTCAATGTATAGTTATATTCTTGGCCAATACACAAAACGGTAACCTGGAAGGAATATCCAGTCATTTACAAACGACATGAAGTCTGGTTTCAGCAAAAGTTGCACCACAATTGGGTGTGTGCATGTACTTTGTCCACTGATGTAGCATGTTAACAGGGACCGGTGTAGTCTGAACCTTGTGTAGTGATCCTACATATTAATTTTGAGGTTTTTGGAAATTTTGGAAACATTTATGAAAATTAATATTTTTCATAATTCATATTTCATCATTAATATGGATAAAAGTGGGGCACCACTAATCGTTTAGTGTACGGAGACACAAGCCGTTGAGTTATCTTTATAATTATTAATAAATTAATAATATTTCCAAATATGCTCGTTATCAAAATCAATCATAAATCTGAATGTATTAATTCTTTACGATAATAGGGACCCAAGTTTCTGTTACACATAAACAATAGTTAACACTGCTTATTATAAAATCATATATTTATTAAAGCAATCAAAGGTGATTAAACATGTTGCATGCATAATGAATGTATGAACTGTATAAATGTTGCATAATAATGATTATACCCTAACTAAACACATAAAACTGTACAACAACTTCATGTGAGATTCTCTCATAAAACATAGAAATGCACAATAAAGGAATTAAATCGTTCACCAACCTTCATGAATGGATAGCATTTGGACCATGTGAAAGTGGTTTGCCCAGCTACACTGAACACTGATCTGGCTACTGCTAAACAACTAACCTACAGTAGCCTAACCTTAGCTTAGCTTAGCTTAGTTAGCTCCTTCTAGCCTAGCCTATGTTATGCTAACTCCAAGCCTATGTTAGCTTCAGCCGCATGGCTGTTTCCTCAAGGGGCAGAGATATAGAGAGATGGAAGGGAGAAAAATGTTTGCATTCGTCAGACGTTGACTCACCCTTGTAAGGGACGTAGGTCTGCCATCTGGTGGTGAAGAAAGAGATTGCAGTTCTCCTCCTGCAAGGCTGCTCCGTTGAGCAGAGTGTGGTTTTTCGTGGTTTCTGGTTTTAAGTTAACCGTGGGCCACGGTCTGACCTGCATCTTTCTTAGACTTGAATAACTATTTCTGGATTTAACCATCTTTACAATATTTAAATGATATAGAAAAAAAGTCATAAAACAATCACAGTTAAAAATGCATCAGTTTGATATCAGACATAGCATGTGAAGGTTATTGTATAGTATCAACAACGTAACTAATTATATGTGTAATAGGCGTTACATACATACTTATGCCCTATCATACATAGCTCTAGATAAAATTACTATTCCAACGTGTTTGCGAGTTTAGAATGCAGTTATTCACATTTAAAACCTGTAAAATAAACTTGTTTTAAAGTGAGTTTGAGACAAAGCACATTCCATTTGAGGGTGCTGACAGGGGATTTCTCTTTGGCTTTGCACAGGAAAAATGAGATGTCCACACAACTTTACATTACATTACAGTTTGAGATAATGCTAAAGAGTGTGGTGCTCACTGGGAAGAGGCTTGTGGTGGTGGTGTTTAGCTCTCTTACACATTGAAGAACACATCAGTGGGTTCAAAAAAATTAGTTTATCCAGGAAGCTTAAATACTGTTAACCAAACAATAATAATAACTATTTTGATAACATGCCCTATTAACAGTATATCACTGTATTGTACACTGTTGATGCATGGGTTAAGCTTAAACCAAACATATTTTAAATATAATACCTATAGCTCAGTGTGACTAGAAAACTTTACACCTGGTGACAGACGTCAACATAATACAAAATGTAATAGGATCAATAGCTCCATAACCAACAAAACCCAAATTAAATAATAGCCACATATGGAAACAAAAGGGATGCTAGCGGCTGGCAGTGAAAATAATGGCAGGAAAAAGGTGTGCATGCTAAGTTTATCACCTCATGTGTTTACTGAAAAGCATGGATGCACAGAACATGAATTATAATCTGTTGAGTTTTTCTAACCCCTCCTCCAATCCCACACACAATCATCCCCTAGATAATGGCAGAGAGTACTTGTGTGTCCACAAAACTGGCTTAGTAACACATGAGTGCGTAAACTGCCCAGAGCTCTCAGGAGGCTAGCCATAGAGGCAGTGCTGTGTAAAAGTGGAATTGCTGTATAGCGGGGATGTCAGGCCTTTCAGGGAAAAAAAACCCCATCATCTGTCAATCTTCGGACTCCTTTGTAACATTTTGCTTCGGGCAAAAGGCACGTCACCCTACTGACAGACATTTACCTGCCTCAGCACTAGCTCCCAGCCTCCTGGTCTGTTTGTGTTTACAACCGTAGGGTGTGGGTGGTGGGGAAGTGAGGGAAGGGTGGCGGGGGGGGGGGGGTGTTATATGCAATGCTGCACACATGGACTGAAGTGTTATTACATTAGTCTCAATTGGTTGGCTGCATCTGTCTTGATATGCACTTGTACAAAGTGCTGTGCATTAGGACATTATGTCGTAGCTTGTCATCGTTAACAGGCTGAAGGATTTTCACCACACACAGTGAGCTCCTTCAAGAAATCACATGTGCTTCCCATGCAATCACTTGATTAACAGGGTCATATTATGCTTTTCCCTTTCCTTTAGTGTGTTATGTAGCTATTTGTTCATGTAAGCCTGTGTAGTTACAAAACTACTTTGACAAATCTCTTTCCCTGGAACAGCATGTTAGTAAGCTGATATGGTAATTTCCATTAGATAAATATTGCAAAACTATGATTGGTGGTTGACATGGAAACGATCAT
Source organism: Aphredoderus sayanus (assembly GCA_027564795.1). Classification (NCBI taxonomy): domain Eukaryota; kingdom Metazoa; phylum Chordata; class Actinopteri; order Percopsiformes; family Aphredoderidae; genus Aphredoderus; species Aphredoderus sayanus. The sequence goes on from JAODUG010065927.1 coordinate 9,460, forward strand.
TCATGCTTTTATTTCTTCTCTTAGATTATTATATTGCTGTTTTTATCTGTTGAAATCAAACTTCTTTGAACCACCTCCAAACTGTCCAAAATTCAGCAGCTAAACCTTTAACAAGAACAGACAAATTATCACATATCACATAATTTGTGGCCTTCCTGCACTGGCTCCTAATCAAATTCTGCATCTAATTCAAAGTATTGCTTCTAGCATTCAAAGTCTTGCATGGTCAAACACCACAGTATATACCTGACCTTCTTCACCCATATACACCAAATCGAGCCCTTTGGTGAGTAGACCAAGCTGTTGCAGATAGAGTTCTATGGTCGCAGCACAAATTATAAAATGCCTGTCTCTTATCGTATATACAGTATGTTCCCTAGACTAGACTCTATTGAGATTTGTATCCAACTGTGTGTTATTTGTTATGTATCTTGGCCCATTTGTATTGTTTGTGTTCCCAATATTTATCCTTATTGTTGGTTTATTTGAGTACGTGCAATGTTGATATTTTTAATGTAAAGCACTTTGTGGTTTTATATCTGATGGGCTATATACAGTAAATACACTTACTTACCATTACTTACCATTGTAATTATAGCATTGTTTACAGCTGCTCAGGAGAGAATGGTCCTACAAATAGTCTGATTGCAAGACAGGGGTGGACCTGCTCTTGCAGTTGACCAATCAGAACAGAGTGGGCGGGCTGACAATATTACTCAATACAATGTACATATGTAGATGGACAGGGTGATTATAAGCGGTTGTATTGTATTAATGCCGTAAAGCCCTCTGCTGAGATGCCAACCTCCTCTCCACAAAAGAGGTTCATACAGACCCAGCTACAGACAAAGCAGAATTTCTCCAAGTAATAAAGAGAGAGCACATAACATCACCGTGCGGTTGAGGCAAGTGGCCAGCACACAATGTGCTTAGAAAGACTGCAAGGTACGACGCTGCATGCGAAACCATGTCGTCTGAGCCCGGTTCTTTACTTGGTGCAAATTTGGTGCTGGAAAGTGCATGCACCCTAAAGCATAACCACGCTGCACACATTATTGAAAGCTGTTGTATGTAGGATTTGAGAGTTGCAATGGCAGCTAGCTAAAACAGAAGGAAAGACAGCAAGTTTTTAAATTGACAACCTATAAACCCACCCCCTCCTCCTTTTCTCCCTCCCTCTGGAGCCTGTTGCTCTACCATTGAAAAGCCTGTTGTAGCTATGTGCGTGCATTCATGTGATTGACAGGCAAGATATATTGGCCAGACCAATCAGGGAAAAGACGACCGACAGATCAGATTTCTTGTGGCTCATCAAAAATTTGAAGCAGAGTATGGTATGTATACAGAGCATATGGCATGGCATTTAAATGTAATGATTAGCTTTAAAATCCTCCCTATAGCCAATAACATACTAGCATACTCCACAATAGTGGCCAGCATCTCCACACTCATTTTCATTGCTTCTTGGTAAAGGGAACGTCTCTAAGCCTTTAATCTGCATCATCTTCATCATCAAAACATTTTTACATCCATTCTTGAACTTGCATGTGATCTTCTTCTCAAACGCAAGCTGGGATGAGACATTTGTTTTGTGCATTAGAAAGTATTTGGACAAAACATTGTTTTGGTATGCAGAACCAGATGCTTTGAGAGAATGTTATAGAAAGAGATAATGCTTTTTTAAGCATTCCTCACAAAGTTGAGGAAGTAGACCATCTTGTTTAACCAATGAGTTTAAATAACTACTGCAAGTTCAGTTTACTATGAAGTCTTTCAAATTATCATAAAAGTGCTCATGGGGCTTATTGACCCACTTGTCAATCAAATCGCTTTTCTTTTTTTTTTCTGCGAATTCAGGGTATATTTCTCATAGTTTATAGATTTTATTGGAACATGTGGCACCATTGGAAGTGGTTAAATGTTGATTCTGTCAACTCCTTGAAATAAATGAGTGGTAAATAGAGTGATTCCCTTGCGGCTCTGCATTATTCAGCAGTAGACCCAGGGGGTAAGGATGCCGGTATTTTGCTTTTCAGCTGAAGGACAGCCCTTTTGCATTATGTAATATTCACCCCTTCAGGCGCGTATGGAACCTGTATGCTCTATACAGTAAACAGTCTTATTGGTCAAATTTTCAATGGCAGCTGTTCAGCTAATGCCCTCTGAATCCACAGTGATTCTGCCTGGGCTGAAAGTTGCCCAGCTCATCCCCTTGACCTGACTTTAATTAAATCTAATATTCTCTTCCTCTGCATTGACAGTGAGATCCACAACTGTGTCAGCATTGGGTCATCTTGCCTCGGGGTGTCGGAGTAGTAGAAAAAACACATTGGAATATGACTCATTGTGTGTGTTTATGTGTAGAAGGCGTGTGTTAGTGTATGTGAGCTGTATTTTATTGCCCAGTTAAAGACTTCTCGAAATCTGAAATCCTCAACCTTTTCTCAAACCTTCTGATTGGAAGAGTTAGGACTAAATGGTAGCAATGTATTATAATTTTTTATATTTTGTTTCCAGGACACCATGTGCTAAAGCAGAAAGTGCTAGCACTGGCAAAATAACATCCCACATGAGGTCCATAACAGGTAATTGAGATTTTATAATAAGCCAAAAGCCAGGGATCGTATTAAGCCTATCCCTACTGAGACTTATCAATAATCTTTATACAAGTTTTGATGAAAGGTGAGATGAACTTTATTTATCCCAGTGGCAATATTTAATGTCACAGCAGTCAGCTTAGGATACATTAGACAGTACAGCAGTGAAAGGATAATAATTCATGTTACCAAGGGGTAGAGTAAAACTGGAATTTGGTATTGCTGAAGAAAATATGATGGCTAGCTATACTGGTATTCAATAGCTAGCTGTAGGCTTTGTTTGGGTTGCTAGAGAGTAATATAGTAAGTGCTTGCTACAGCATAGGATTAATACATTATGTGATTGAGAGTATTGAATGGCTGGGGCCTTAATTATAAAAATGTTCATAGATGTTCTTTGTTATTATTCATAAAGCTAATGCAAAGTTCACAACAGCCATGGCTACCTAATCCTAAATTGCAATAACCTTACGTACCTATTTATAAAATCACTTACTGTACATCAAGTATAGCCTTACTGTAAATGCATAGATATGGTTTTCTGTTTAAGTCATATTTAAGATTAGTCTTGTGAGATTTTGATATTGTGAGGTCCTTCGCTGCGAGTTTTAGCTATTATAAATAGTTTTTAATGGTGGGAATGGCAATCATCTGACATGCACTGATATTGTCATCTTGGCAAAGCATTCAGCTATTCTCACGGCCGACAAATGCTATTGAATTGAAAGATTCCAGACTGGTACTTGCAGGAAAACTTAATTGGAGCTCTCAAGATCAGGATTGTCTCATAAGGCTAAATTGATATTTCATTGTTTTGTAAATGAGGTCCAAGGCTTGCATAGTGTACTATTTGTCTGTTGATATGTGGTTGCTAATGAATACTACTACAGGATGTGTAGTATTATGGTATGATAAAACATTGTAATGTAAGTTATGACTGGGAATTCCAGTGTAACGCAAAATCCATTTTGTGTATTTTGTAATGGATTAATTATAGCCAGGTCAGGTCGATGTTATTCATTCCTTGGTCTTGTTTCATTTCTAAAATGAAAATATTGGAAAACTGCAATTTTCAAAAACTGGATACAAGCACACCATGCCTGGTGATATGGTATGAACTCGATGTCACAATTTTGGTATCAGGTCAAATAATATGTCAGATTACAAATGGTGTTTTTGCCATGCAATCAAACTAATAATACTGTATAAACTAACAGTAAAAGGTTTGGAGTATACTGTATATAATACAAAATAAATTGTCATCGGCAAGCATCAATTGTAAGAAAATGTGAGGATAACTAAGAATTAATATAGAACTACCCCATACAGTACATGAGTAGGGCCTGAGCAATATTTTACATAATATAAGATATGTAAACAAAAATTATTTTTAACATATCAATATATAACAGATTTACTAATGTCATATTTTACTGATACATTTAAATTCACTTGGCCCACTGTGTTTTGACAAATCTGACAAAATATTTGATTGACTGTTTACAGATCACATTTGCATATGTTTGATAAATTATTTTGGAGTTTTGCGGTGCCGTGCTGAAATTCTGAATGTTTACAGAGAAAAGGGAATGATATTCCCGGATGGCGTGCCTGTATCCATAACACCACAAAATGAAACCACCGGTATTGCATGTGAACCGGACATTCTTCTACTATCTCAAGCACCTTCCTGCCTTTGTGCAAATATTTATGGACAATTGGCCCATACTCAGTTATGGTGAATGTATTATTGCACACCATTTATTTTGTTAGTGGTATATATTGAGGAAGCACCACCAATGCAAAAGCATGTTTGCCATTGACATGCAGTTGAAGACATTTAGAGCTTGCATACTGTAGGGTCTCTCTTAAGAAGTGTGTGTGTGTGTGTGTGTGTGTGTGTGTGTGTGTGTGGGGGGGGGGGGGGGG
>JAODUG010065937.1:0-28148 GCA_027564795.1 Aphredoderus sayanus
CTGTATCCCTGCATACTTCATTTAGAGAGAGAGAGAGAGAGAGTGTGTGTGTGTGTGTGTGTGTGTGTGTGTGTGTGTGTGTGTAAACAGGCTTCTGTTATAGCCTTCATACAGACCCTTCCCTCAAAACCAGCACCATGACCTATAAGCCTAGCCATTCATGTTTTATCCAGTGTGCAGTTAAGGTGCATTTCCTGGTGCACTTATCTTCCGTTTGCTCCAGAAATACAGCTCGTGAAAGTATGTGTTTTGGTAAGTCTGTCCTGGCTAAGAATAAAGTTTGGCCTCTTTAGGTTCCAGTAGCCTGGGCAGCCAGGCTAGAGGACCTGAGTAACTAGCAGGCATTGCAGACCTCATACCCAGCTTTCCTTTGGTCTGTTTGTTTTCCCTCCAGCCGGTCAGCCCAGTCTGGACATAGTGTGTGCAGTTTGTTATTTGCAGAGGGCGCAACCAAAAAGGAGAACTTCCTCCTTGCTGCTTTTCCACTAGTGCGCACGTGTGTGTGCGTGTGCGTGCGTGTGCATGCATGCAACATACGCTGGAGGAGCGGGTACTGAGGACACAAGGTGTTCAAAACCTTGCTTGCGTTCCTCTATTGTTACTAATGAAGTGGGTTTGTGTAATTGTGCATGCAGGCATTGTGCTTAGTGAGTCCCGTACCATGTACAATGTTTGTGGCAGAGTCCCCTGGTGGCTGGCTGCAAGTGAAGATTGGTTTGGCTGGACCTGCTTGACATTGGCTTTGTTTAACTTGGGGTTGAGCAGCCTAGCCTGTGATCTGCCAGAGGCTCCCTAAATAGAACTGTAGCATGCCCAGTGTTTATGCAGGGATGTTTCGTAGAAAGACTGTTCAGACTGCATATGATCTTAGGAAATTTGACATGAACTTGCCAGTCAGAATAATGCTTCTTGTATCAATCAATGCAGCTATAAACTCTAAACTCTAGATAAACCCAGAAGGCCAGTGTGGGGATGAGGAGACAGTCAGTTTCAACCCTTACATGAATAGATGCATGTAAATTCATAGATGGATTGATTTATAGTTTTTTAAATATCTTACATATTCTATCACCTTACACTATGACTGTTCTTTTCTTTACAGAATATTCCTTATCTTTGATATTCACTATTCTGCTCAAGGACAGTCCATCAGATTCTTTCCAACACTGAAGGTTGATGCTGGTTTAGTCTGTCTATTCGTTATCCCCTGCTATACTCTGCTTTCAGCCTGGCTAAATTTAAGATTTACAAAAGAGTCCAAAGCAGGCATGCTCCTAGGCTATAATAAAATCACTGTGTAAAAAACAATTTAAAACAAATAAAAAAACATTCCACAGCAATGTTTTCTGTGCTTAAGGTCTATTATCTTTCATGCATTTTATATACATTGAGATAAAATAGTTTATTTGTTTAAACGCTAGTCTGGAACAATGTTGTCATTGCTCAGTCCTTGTCTTTATATGGCAGTGTTGCCCCCTGAAGACCAGAAAAGACTTTTGGCAAGCTGCTGTTTGTTTCCAAGATAATTATTGAAGCATTTTTGGAATTCTTTATCCAAATGGGTGTGTGATAGGTTAGCATGCACTTTGCCATGCTATGCTTGCCTTCCCTTTAGTTCACTGTGTTGTGCCAGTCTACTGTAGATCTGTTATATGACAGAACACAGATTGATGGGTGTGCTATGGATTTAAGATGGACAGCAATGACAACAGCGGCATGGCTTAACAGAACTAGGTCATAAAGTGTTTCACAACCGTTCTTAGACTTTCATTTGTTCTGTCTAATCTGGCTAGATATTTAAATCGGTGCAACAGAAAGCACAGTAGACATAGTAGATAGATGGATGGATTTTAGTTTTTTAAGCTAAACGTTTCGGTTTGAAACATGCATCAATATTGGTTTGTAAAAATGTGTGTACCGTATAGGGGGATATAGTTAGAATAAAGTCTAAACCAGTATGTAATATTGCATTATGCATTTGGCAACTTATTAGAAGTGATTTGACCTTTTGAACGTACTATGGGGAGGTTGGAAGGCTATGTTAATATTGAGGGAGTAAGGAAGCAGAGAAGCCAACTTCTTCTTCATTGGCATTTCCTTGCCTTTGGTCCTCTCCTTTCATTGTTTCCTGCAGCTCATCCGCTATCTTACCGCACTACACAGTTGTGGTTCTCTTTTTGTGGCCTGTTGGATTTCAGCATATTTAAACATATATTCATTCATATGTTCATATCTCTCTCTCTCTCTTGCTCTCACTCTCTTTCACTCTCTTTCACTCTCTCATTAACAGAGATCAAAGTACCATGATGATTCAGGTTTGGCTCAGAAAAAAACATAATAGAAACCCACAGTAAAATTAGTATTTCTTTTGGTTAGATACTCTGGTAATCAAGGTTGTACAAATGATCATTTAGTGTAAATCAGATGAAATGTTGTATAGCCTTGCTTTTGGTCAATGCCAAATTAATGCACTTGCAGAACATAAAAGGACACTGTACATTTCATTTCTGTAATGAAAAAGACACAGATCAGTGCTCTCTGAGACATATAAGTAAATATGTTTACTTAATGAAATATTTGGCATGAGGTAATGGCTTAAATATGCCTTGTCTTGTAACTTTCTTCTGCTTGTTTGATAATGAAGTGTTGCATCAGTACCCATGGGTTTGGCTCAGCATGGCACAAGCCTCCTAATGGTGCAAAATAAAAATGTGTTCCCTGGAATGTTCAATGAATGTTTTTTTTTCTTTTTTAAAACACCTCTCCAACTGTAACTCCCGCTTTCCAGCAATGAAAGGTCCAGTCTCGCCACAAGAATTTCCATACAACCCTCCGTAATCTGAAACACATTACCATTCTTCCATAAACTGACTGTGCCTGTGGAGCTTTATTCCTCCTAAAATAAGTTTACCAGCGCTTGGCAGGCGGGGTTGGGTGCAGGCCATACACGACAAGTTTTGCAGCGCTCCTAATAATACATGTCACTCTCTATGCTTTTCTTACCTTCATCATACAGTACTATTGCCCTCTGTTTCTAATCCTAGCTCTATCTTTTTGCTTGTTAATATCCCCCCCTTTGTCACTTGTATGCCATGTATACTACAGTATATCTATTGTCAGCATCTGCCATTAATCTTAAAATGCCATACCCTGCTAAATCCAGAAGTTTTCTGTAGTTGTAGTTTTCTTCCACAGATAGAGGGTTGATGAGATTAGACTTCCCATCAAGGCTGTGTCTGGCTCATAATTTAACAGGCAACCACATCCTCTGCAACATTACCCTCAGACACAACCTCCAAATGCCCGGCTCTCTCTAATTCTCTCGCTCGCGACGTGAGACACAATGCCCTCATGCTCTTATCTGGAATTGCAGACTCGTTTACCCTCGCTCAACGAGGCCGTTTTGAGGTTTGTGAGAATCGTCTTGCGTGGCGTGTTGGGGAATCTTACTCTAATTGCTGCTGTGTGAGTCAGATGGCGTGTGTACGTGCTGGCGGTGGATGTGTGTGTGTGTGTGTGTGTGTGTGTGTGTGGTGTTTTCTTATCCACCTGTTGGAGACGTGCCAGAGGCTGGCTGCTGGTGAACAGCATACTTGTATTCAGGGCCTCTCATCAACACACACACACACACACACACGCGTCAACATACTTAACGTGGTCGTGTGGTCATTTCCATTATTCTGCCCTTTCGTTGTCATTTGATCTGTGGCCAACCTCTCCTGCGGTTCCATCCCCTTGCTGTTCGCCTCCGTTTGTCTGTTTTTGTACTTTCCTCTGCCCGCCTTCTAGCCCCAATAGACATTGGAGTACTTTCCTTAAATAGTGTGTTGAGTAATGTCTGGTTCTCTTGGATGTCCGCTCTCTCGCTCCCTCACTCCCTCTCGTTCTTTCAGGCCTCCCCCTTTCATCCAGACATCCCATCTGGTAGCTAAGTAGCTAACTTGACATCAGCTGCTGCTTGCCAATGTGTTAAAGTGTAAAAGACTGCTTGAGACCAGCACCACCCCTGCCCCCCTCACTGGACGACTACATTACATACATTACATATACACTATCCGAGCTCAATGCTTCTTATTGTTGTTTTCTATCCACTCTTGGACTGTTGTTGCAGTTTCAACTGCATTATCAGGGGGAAGGTAGGGGCGTGGTACCTGTGATCTCAGTCAGACTATATAATAGCGCCTGGCTTCTGTGGAGTAGCGGTAGGTCACATGACCATTGGCCAGGCAGTTTACACCAGGCTCCCATTTCCCCCAAGCGCCCTGGCCTGTCAGTCCCATGGGAGGGGCGCAGGCGGGGTTAATGCTTTAATGCTGAACATCACGGTGCCGTGTGTGTGTGTGTGTGTGCGTGCGTGCGTGCATGCTCGCTCCTTCTGCTGCGGTGACCTTCTGTTGTTCAGTCCCCACGGAGACGTCTTTGGAAAAGTGTGTTCCACCTGTAAGATATCTGTAGCGTAAACACAGAAACTAGATGCAATAGATTGCTTGGACTGGCGTATCAGGACAAACATTTAGGATCATCTTTAGACCTATTCATAACATAGGAACCGCCCACTGATATTTAAATGTATTTATATTTGGGGGAATATATGAGTATTCTATACTACTGTATACTACTGTATACTACTGTTACTGTTGTGTAACTTGTAAACGCTTCTAATGTACAGGCGATTTTACAGTTGTAAAGTCAATATTGCAGTGTGTTTGCAATAGCTTTGTGGCTACGCCTGTTGACTATCCCCGGTGTGGGCCAGCTATGGTCACGTAGCTGCTTGGCAGCGAACTTCCCTTTACTGCCTTCGGTCAAACATTGATACTCTGTCTGTGCACCAAGGGTGTGGGTGGTGGTGTAAAGTGTTGAAGGGCTGCGTCTCCTGGCGACCAGCCCGGTGCTGCTGTTTAGCACCGAGCAAGCTTTACGAAGCGGCGGAAAATCCCCTAATGCAGAGCCCAGATGTTTGATGGCTGCAGACTGTGATAGAGGCTGTTGTCACTCTGTGTTATGGGGCGTAGAGCAGAGTATCACACTTCTTTACTGGATGTGTTCTATGAATGTAATGCTGCTGATATGTTTACTGGGGAAGGTGGCTGCTTTTACAGGCAAGACAGGTTTACACAGCTGCCAAGGGATTCACTTTAAAGTCCACATCGTAGATGACACACTTTATAGGGTTGCCTGCAAATACATTGATAAATCAATGAAATATACTGAAAGAATAAGGTCCATAATGTAGACTACATGTTTTTGTTCTTGGTACAGGAGGTATTTTCCGACTGTTTGTCTCTTGAAACTGAATGTTGACATGCGTGTTTTTTCCCTTATCCTGTCCTGACCCTCTCTGCCTACAATCTTCACATATCTATTCAGTACCTTTATGGGTATAATGGAGTGTGTTGATATGGGCCAGAGTCACACTGGTTGGTTCAGCTTTATGGATAGAGCGTTGGAGGATAAGCTCTAAAGTATACTGCTGTTACTCTAAACATTGACATTAAACTGAGCCACAGAGGTTCAGAATAGTCAGAGATTATCTCCCTGCCCTTTCTAATTCCCAGCATGGCCCCCAAATTGACACAGATGAGGATGATACGTCACCCTGCACGTGTTCGTTTAGCAGTGCATCATGTGCTTTCCCTTCTTAAAAAGAAAAGAAAATATTTGTCTCCAACAAAGTATAATCATTTATATTTTAATCTAGAGTGCATGCTGCTGAATTTAATTCAACATCATACACCGCACAAATGGATTTTCTAAATTAAACCCCACCATATGTAGGTTTATCCAGGCCTAATACAGCCGCTTAGGAAATATACACTGTAATTAAATTACAGTTAGAAATGTTTTGCTTGATTGAGGTTTACATTTGAATCTTGCTGCATGTCGACTGTGTTGAGTTTACTGTAAGTTAGAATAGATACAGTACTTAGTCATTTGTTACATTATCAACCCAATGTCTAGCCAAAGGTTTTTTTTTTTTCCCTCTTTGGTTTGGTGAGAAAATGTCACAATGTGCTAGTTCCCTCCCTAGTTAACCGCTGACAAAATAACCATAAAAAGACCCACCCAAACAGGGCTGGAGACGGTGGTTGTGCTTTGCCTTGCTCTGTAATTCACATCTGACGAGTATGTGGGTGTATCCGTGTGAGAGCTTGTATATCTAGTGTGTGTGTGTATGTCGCACTGGGGTCCCTATATGGGCAGATGGATGCGCTTGAGGGTCCAGTGCTCCTCCTCCGTGTGTTTGAGCCTGTTGAATACTAACATCATCAAGTGTGCCGTGCAGTGAAGCTTCCAGCCTTCCCTTCCTTCCCATCCAGCTTCATTAGTCCCATCCTGTGACACTAAATAACCCTGTTGCACACACCCAAATTGCATCGCTAGTTTTATGCTAACGTCATGTTTCTTATAACTGATAGCACCCTAGATGGACCACTAGCCACTGGCAGATGGCTATATGGATCAAATCCAATTAGTGTGCTGTCCTTATACTGCTGAAACTAACCTTGTGATAACATCCTGACCCCGTGAGTATTGGTCTGGACAGACTTGAAGTACATGTTCTTGGGTCGACCAGTCAGCATCCTACTGTCAGCTATGGGTGCAGATTAGGTGTGACATTTGTCTGTGAAAGAGGGGACAAGACTATTGCTCTTACGATTCTTTAGATTAGAGATTAGTCTGGAAACCATGATCGCTTTAGCGTTTTTACTAATCAGCAACCAGTGGAGGGTGGGTATGTGCAATGATGTTGAAGTCGTTTTTAAATGCTGATAGAGCTAGATGAAGTGATTAAAAGCAGTTGTAGCAACGCTGATTGGTTAAAGGCTGTGCAGCAGCTTCAAAAGTGAGCACTTCCCAATGGAGCATGGTAATGTCCCGTGTGAAGAAGGCCCACAGTAGACGCTATTTATAAAACCAGATCTTTGAGGGTGAGTGGGGTGGGGGGGTGATCTCCTGGGTACTTCTGGGCCCTTTAACACAGTCTGTATTGTTCTTAATACTAACGTTGTGGCTTTACAGAGAAGCACAACCAATATTGAGCAGTCTGATGTTGTTTCTGTTGCTCGCATGTCACCCTGAAATCACACTCTCAAAGGATGAGGCTATTCTCATAAATATCTCAGTCAAAGGTTCTTTCTGGATGCTGTCAGAGTTCAGTCCTGTCCTACAGGTTATCATCCAGGCCTGTCAGGACTTAATCATACTTGTCTAGTGTATGAATAATATTCACTGACACAAATATTATGAGACCTACAGTGGCCTTTGGTCTTTCTAACTAACCTGCCAATCATTAACCTTCAGGTATTTGCTAGGGAGGCAGTGGTTAGCAAGATCTCAGCATAAACAAAAGGGGTTACGCGTTTTAGTCTTTTCTGAAATATATATATATATATATATCTTTTTTTTATTCAGGAATTTCTCAATTACTTGCAGTACATGGCAAATATCAAATCTCACTGCCCTCTTGCTTTGCATGCTCAGCTGAGATCTAGGAGAAAGATAAAACCCTCCCATCTTGAAGAACATTTTTGGTATTCCACCAAAAATGTGTTTTCCATGTGCTACCAGTGGGAAGCCGGCTGTGTTGGCCAGTATAGGAGACGAATGGGAGCAGAGCCCAAACAATGACCACCAATTGACATTGGAACAATGGAGCAGGCACACAACAGCCTTTTGACAGGAAAGGGAGGGGAGGGCACAATGGGTCTTTCTCTAGCACCCGGGAGGGTTAAGTGGACATCTGACAGCACTAACACGGGGAAAAGTAGTGCCAGCAAACATTCCTCTTACAAAAGCAATTAGCCTCAACTTTGAAGGTCTGCATAACACAAGCAATAAATTACACTTGTAGCCTGCAGGCCTGCAATAATATTGTCATCTTTTGCATAGTCATATATTTACACACTGAACAGCCGAACCCGAGAAAGTATTTACTGTATCAGGTGTAAAATGTCCTATATAAATTATTGCCGCAATAATATCTTTCCAGACCAAGCGGTAGCCTACAGGCTACATCACATTCCTTGAATAGATGATAGCATAGCAACATTACAGTGATGCTTGTCTACAGTAGGCCTTGCCTACGAACAACATGCGCTGGTCATGAATATCTTATCCTGTCTGGAGCACGTGAGAACTCCTTCTCCACACCCCTCTGTGGCCGGGAAAGCATGGCATGACATCATCATGAACTGTTGCAAATCATAGGATTAGCTAATACTGACATTTGTTGTCTTGTAGAACCATTAGCGTAGCCAACGTAACATTAGTGGTGACGTGTTGTACACACAAGCTTTTGTAGGGCAAACACTGTTTACTTTGTGTGTGACTATTTGCATTACGTTTAGGCCTATACCATTTTGCTGAGACTTTATTCAAAGCGACTTGCAGTAAGTACATTGTTCAATGGCTGAATAGGTCACAATGCACACCTGTCATCATAAACAATAAGAATAAAAATGACATCAGCATGTCATCATTTCACAACATGCATTACATAAACATTCAGTCCACAGAATAATTGCTAACAACAAACCGAGGCAAATTCTTTGCCATAGAGGCTTGTGAAGTTACAATATCTGCATTTGGATTTTTGTTTTCCAGTGGGTCAGCAACTTATGAGCCTGCCATTATTTAGAGGTTTTGAATTTGTCTTCTTCCTCATGTGTTTGTGTCAGTGCTTCTGTGAAACATGGGACATAAGACCAGGCAACAGACAATAGTATACAAGATATATTGAAATATCTGCTAGATATTTCAGTACACTCTCTAGTATCTTGAATAGCTAAATTATGCTTCCATTCCTGTGGCGTTTACTTACTTTCGCCCTCATACTCGAGCAATTTGGGGACCAATTTAAAACCGTTTTTGGAATAACGTGCTTCAGGGCAGGTCTGACCAGGAAGCAGCTGTGATGAAAGGGACCATTCTTCTGTGGGGATACTGCTTCGCTTTGGGAGGAAGGAAGCAGGGCAGGTGGCCTCTGGGGGGGGGGGGGGGTTGACTGACAGACGAAATGAATGAAATATGAACAAATATACATTACATATTCATTCATCATCAATAACATGTACATGTTATTGATACCTTCTGTATGTCATGATGAGGACACTTTGTATATAGGCTACACACACGCTACTTCTGAAAGCAAGCAGACATGACTCAGACCCTAACCAGCCTTCCTGTCTGTGCGCCCTAAGGTTCGAGAAGGGGAGAATTTACACCTATATCGGGGAGGTGGTGGTGTCCGTCAACCCCTACCGTGCCATGAACATCTATGGCCGCGACGCAGTGGAGCAATACAAGGGCCGCGAGCTCTACGAGAGGCCACCGCACCTCTTCGCCATCGCAGATGCGGCCTACAAAGCCATGAAGAGGAGAAACAAAGACACCTGTATCGTCATCTCAGGTGAAGCAGGAAGTGCCCCATCTCTCCCCTACAAGAGCAAAAAGGTTTTTTAGCCTGACACATAGCCAAGACAGTGTTCTGTTGCAATGTTTTTTCAGCATTTCAAACACACTGTTTTCTGTCTGGACTGACCTTCTTCTAATTTCGGTGTTGGGAGACTTGTGGGGAAAATCGACATAGCCCTTGTTCTGTTGATAATCGCAGAGTCAACCACATTCCTCTTTGAGAAAAGATGGGAAGCGGCTACAAGCTGTGTGATGCAGGGTTTTTGGTGTGTGGTTGATGAAGCACCACCCGCTGGTCAGACAGGGTATTAAGCTCCTCTGGAACCCTGACTTTTAATTAACGGTGGCAAAACCAAAATATTTTGTCCTAATTATTTTTGCATGGCTTTGTTTACCTGCAATATATTTCAAGTACAAATAACTAACAACACCATAATACACTATTACATTATTATATGTACACTTTTATTTACAAATTGGCCCAAAGTTAGAAACAGAGAAGAGAACACTTGATGTTTATATTACCTGCACACATTTATCTTGCTTACACACATTATCCCTGTGTAATGACTTTTTCTTACAGGAGAGAGTGGAGCAGGGAAGACTGAAGCCAGCAAGTATATAATGCAGTATATTGCTGCTATAACCAATCCTAATCAGAGGGCTGAGGTTGAAAGGTGAGTTACTTATATTGGCACAATAAAGTAATATCATTACACTCTAGGTTGGGTGGAGGTTAGGTACTGTAAGGTGATGTGTCAATGAGATCAAGTAATGAGACACCTTGATGTGGTCTTTAATCGCGTTATATTCTAGTTTATTTATTCAGTATATGTTCACCCTCATTATAAGATGTAGATTGTCTGAGAAGTACTGCCTACTGTAGCTTGGCTAATTCGTATATGTGACAATACAGCAACGACTGCCATGTACCATAAACCGACACTGGAACAAGCCAGGATAACAGGGGACTATTATCTTATCATGGATTGTAAATTGTAGATACAGTATGATTAATAACACCAACCGAAACGCTACATTGGACCATGTAGAACATTATAATACTGACACCCATACTGACCTACGCCCTGTTACCGCATAGCTACTGTGTGTTATTATAGGCTTATCTGAATGTACATGGACATACTATGTTGCACAACAAGCACAGGTGATGTTTAAGATAATGGGCCAAGCAGCCTGCTTTAACCCACATGAGAATAATTGGGTACATGTGCTATTAATTATATCCTGGAAGAAACCACTGCTACTTCTTGTATTATATTTTTGCACAGGGTTAAATAATTGTTTGATTGATGAATGGTTTAAACAAGCTTTTAATGTGTCAGTAATTATTGTAATGTAGTGCTGAACATTTGCTTCGGGACAATGTACAAGTCCACACAAATTCATCCTGCATCTGTTATTACTTTAACTGCATACTGCACATTAAAACTATAACAAACTAAAAACAGACAATGATGCAAGAGGTTCATATGAAACACATGTAGAGCTGCCATAACTTTCCAAATCATACCATTTTGTCATATAGCTTGTATAACGCTTTCTTTAAAGTCATCTTTAATGCTGTTGTCAGGGTAAAAAACATGCTGCTGAAATCCAACTGCGTCCTGGAGGCCTTCGGAAACGCCAAGACCAACCGCAATGACAACTCCAGCCGCTTCGGCAAGTACATGGACATCAACTTCGACTTTAAGGGAGACCCCATTGGGGGACACATCAACAACTACCTGCTGGAGAAGGTAGGGGGCGCCATGGTGAAATTACCAAATAATGAGAATTACAGATTTCTGTATTGTAAGAAGAATGTTTACCTACGCAATGTGATTGGTTGAATACACAAATGAAGTTTATGGATAATTCCCAGTACATTACTGTTGCTATTTGTTTTAATGTGTAAATCTAAATTCCCTCTGTTATTTTCCGATCAGTCCAGGGTCATCTTCCAACAGGAAGGAGAACGGAGTTTTCACTCATTTCACCAGGTGAGCCATGGAGGGTCTGTTCACCTTGTCTATTGTTTATAAATGTGTGCAATTACTTCATTTGACGAACGCTATTTTATCCAAAGCTACTTACAATCAGTACAATTACAAGTATTCAAGAGCAGATAAGGGATAGGCATCTTGCTCAAGGATGGAACTCCAGGGCTCGAACCCATGACATTCCTGCTTGGAATCGAACTCCCAGTCCATTAGACCGTCCTGCTCCATAAAATGTGTAGTCATGCTTAAACATCTCTAAATGTATACATTTTGTGACATTGAAATGCAGGTAGTCTGTGTCGGATCAGTCTTACAACCTTTTAATTGCGTGGTGATCAGCCTTTAACTGGCATGCCAGATGGTTGTTACAGACAGCTATCTGGGGAGTCATCCACAGAAAAGGACAGACACTTGGCAGGTGATTGGCTGAACCTGTGAACTAGCTGATCCAGTTTAATGATGATCTTTGCTCTTCTAATAAATTCTACTAAAAATGAAGGTGTTGCAGCATCTACATTAACCCCATTAGGAACTGCCATTGTTGTTTTCAAGGCACTTTCATGGGCCGCTTTTGCTGTCGGCACATTTGAACCATGCCTGTGACTATCAGTACATCGATGATTGGTCATTGGACATCATTGGTCAGACTCAACTAAACGATTTCCAAGCTCTCCAGACTGATTCTCGCAGCAAAGTCAAACTGAAGCTTGCAAGACCAACCACTGCTGGGTGCTGGGTGCAAGCTGCTAGTGATTGAGAGCAGGTTGATATGCACCTGTTGGAAAGTGTGTAAATGGCTTGTGTGTATGTATTTGGTCGTAGTTGCTAAAAGGAGGCCCAGATTCCCTGCTACGTTCTCTTAACATCCAGAGGGACCCAACAGCCTACAACTACATCAAGGTTGGAGGCCACATCAAGGTACGCCACAGGACACAGTTGCCTTGCTGTATGTAAAATGGAAAAACTTTGTATCTGCCACATGAAGAGCATGTCTGAAAGACTGTCTGTCTGTGTAACAGGACGTTTATTTGCAGAGGGATTACGACAATCAAACAAGTTCTAAAGATTTACTTTACCAAATTTACTTTACCAGGGGCTGCTCTCTGTAGACTAAACATATTATTTGGGAAGATATATTCGCGTTGACTTGCACAAGAGGTAGGTATGCGTTTCAATCTCAGCCACTATACTCCCTGCCCTATTACTGGTAAGGCATCTGCTATTGTAAGCTGCATGCCCTGGCTGGGAGCTTAATTAACGGGAACAAACAGCTTGACGTCATGGAACACAGCACAAGCAAACAGTGGCTGTTTAGTAAAGTACATTGTGTGCTGTAGTGATTTTTTTTAATTTTTTTTAAAGATGATCCTTGCTTTAAAGACATTGTGGTTTATCCCCGTAAAACAAACAGTTGGAAACTGTCATGGTTTTGCTAGAGACTGCTCACTGCACAATTATAGTACTTTCTTATTTTCAAAATGTCTCCCTTTCTATTTCTCTCTCTCTCTCTATCTCTCTCTCTCTCTAGTCTAGCATAAATGATAATGCAGACTTTAAAGCCGTAGCTGATGCCATGAAGGTCATCGGATTCACAGGGAATGAGGTCCAAACTGTTTACAAGATTCTGGCGACCATCTTGCATCTGGTATTTGCAGATGATTACTTGATGCCATAGTGGCAAATTTGGCAATAGTGTCTTTACCTTTTTTAATACAAGTAAAACATGCAACTTGCACCATTTGTCCCACTCTACACATCAGTCAACAGAGATCTCTCCATTGCAAACCCACAGCAGATTGTGATATCACCAGTCTTTCACAAGGCTAGTACAGTACATTGAAGATAGACTGCTACATTAGCTACTTGTCTCATATTTCCAATCCACACTATTCATTTACATATGGTTGATTTTTATGGACATAAATTAGCAGTGAAGCTAATATATGTCTCTCTTGTCTCTCTTTCCCTTTCATCATCTTCCTTTGCTGGCCAGGGTAACCTGACGTTTGGTGTGGACGGTGATGTGATTCTAATAGAGAACTCCAAGGTTGTGTCTGTGATTGCCGAGCTGCTGTCAACCAAACAGGAGAACGTGGAAAAAGCCCTGCTCTTCCGCACAGTAGCTACAGGGAGAGATGTCATTGACAAACAGCACACAGCCAGGGAAGCTAGTTACGGACGTGATGCGCTAGCAAAGGTACTTCCTGTTTGCCTATGTAGTTTTTAGGTTATTACAGGGCAACTACTCTAAGTAAGACCGACTCATTATGAATGTGCAGAAGATCTGAATCCAAACATGTACATATCCTTAGTTTTATGTTTTTACTCTCTGAAACTGAAAGCACAACTGATTCTATAGTAACAACAGTACACTGAGGTTTTTGTTTTAATAGTCAAGGCAACTTCTGCCTTATTTGCTTTCCAGTGATATGAAATGCACAATAGTTCAAAATAGTTTAAAACCCCCAAATGCTAATGAAATAAATAAGTATTGGCCAGTTATGTCACTCAAATGTTAGTGTTTGTCTGTAAATGTTTTAAGATAGGTTTGTATTTTAAGTGTTTTACATTAATCTAAGATTTTAATAAGCATTTATCAATTATTCTTCCTATGCCCAGGCCATGTATGAGCGTTTATTCTGTTGGATTGTGGGTCAAATTAATGACCTCATCGAAGTCAAAAACTATGACGTCAAGGTTCATGGGAAAAACACAGTCATTGGGGTGCTGGACATCTACGGCTTTGAGATTTTCCAGAACAACAGGTCAGGACTAGATTTGGTTTGAAATGACTGTTGGTCAATGTATTGTTCTACTACTTATTATTATAAGGTATGATCATTGTTAAATTACATTGGTTGCAAACATGAACAAGTTATTTCTGGTTCTCTTTCAAACCTTGTTGGGAAATAATGGTCTGTTTTCAGAGAACAAGGATTAACAGTATTTAAAGCATTATTATTATTTAAACATTATTGTTTCAGTCTTTTACTTTTATAAACATGCAATAAAGAATGCCTTTCTCACTTTAGTAATGTCACTACTTGTGTTTGCACCTGCTAACAAACCATGCTGTCTCTCCTACTTGTTACGCTGCAGCTTTGAGCAGTTCTGCATCAACTACTGTAATGAGAAGCTCCAGCAGCTGTTCATCCAGCTGGTGCTGAAACAGGAACAGGAGGAGTATCAAAGAGAAGGCATCCCTTGGAAACATGTACGGAGGACGCTTTGGTCCCACTTCTTTTAACTTCCCTCTGCATGTCCTCAACTTGCACATTGAAAATACCTATTTCAAAAATCTATTTTGAAGTTACACACCAGCATTACTAAAACGTTGTTTTGGTTTGAAACTCTCAGAGTGCCTGCCCCTCCCGCAATTGGCAGGCGCCCGTCTACTGTACTCCTCAACTGACCCCTCCCTGCTACAGACTAATTCAGTTGTTTTTCAAACACTAACTGTGCTGGGGTATAAATTGGGTGTTTGGTTGCACTATAAAGATATATCTTAACCATAACCATTCTTTCTCTGTATTGCAACGCAATCTTGAACTTTTAGATTCACAGTATTTCCAACCTTGTATTCAGACTCTACAGACTTACTGTATTTTACTATCTGCCTTCTGATGTTTAGTTATTGTTTCTTCTTCTTCTTCCCACCCCCTGTCTGGTCTAATCAGATTGACTACTTCAATAATCAGATCATCGTGGACCTAGTGGAGCAACAACATAAAGGCATTTTCTCTGTTTTGGATGAGGCCTGTATGAACGTGGGCAAGGTCACTGATGAAGTCTTCCTCCAGGGACTCAACGGCAAGCTGGCTAAGCATGCCCACTACACCAGCCGCAAGGTACAGTAGGCTATACATAACCTGTGTGTGGGAGGTGAGGTGGGGGTGATGAATCTTTGAAGGCTGCTGTTGCTTGTATGCATAATTGTATTTTAGCTGAGGTTTACACGTTTCCATGGCCCTCTGACAAGCCTAGATAAATGTACAGTTGCTACAGTAGTTGGAAGTGGACACACTGCACCCTCCATATCACTAACACAGTAATGATGTATCTGTTAATGGAGCTTAAATCTAATGAAAGTGAAATGGACTATATTTCAATTAAGGACATGCAGTACAAAAGAATTGCTGAACATGACACTCCAGTGGACTAATTCTGGCACTCAGTGGAAGGCCATGTTTAGCTAATCGGATGTGAAATAACATCAAACTATGAGTCAGATAGATTAAAGCTAATGCAAACCTGCCGGTTTACAGCAGTAACCGGAGAACACTGTGTCCATTAGCACCAGCGAGAGAGGCTGAACACAATCCTGTTATTTTTAATTATCAGTTCAATCTAGGAAAGCCTACAGTCTAATTGACTAATGGTCTGTGCACGGCCAGACTAAGCTGAGCCAATTTACCTCTTTAGCATCTGAACTTCCTGCTTAGGATCAAATGTCTCCCCATCCAAACTGATCTGCAGTCAGTTTTTCCATTGTCACAACTAAGCCTTAATATGTGAAAGGAGGTTGGCAAAGCTGATTCGTAGTCAGCGCTGAAAGAGGACTTGACACACAAAGCAGTGTTTTTTGAGAGGCTGTGGTTATCTCCGTGAACACAAGAGGGCAACAGCTGTCAGAGAAAGAGCCAGGGGTGTCTGACTCGACATTTTGCCCCAGGTGATGTCACTGGCAACCAATAATAGGCAGTCTATGGGGCTGGTGTCTTGCTATGTTGTGTGCAGTGGAGGGGATGGAGTGGGGAGGTGAGATTTATAAATGCACACAGTGACACAGAGAGAACTGGGGAAAGGGTGAGAGGAGGACGCGGTTTGAATAAATAATGACAGTTGGTGGTTGTGGATGCTAGAGGTATTTCTGAGCCCCGTAGACACACAAGTACAACCTGCAACAGGCTGCAGATGTGTGTGTATGTGTGTGGGAGGGGGGGGAGGAGGAGAGAATCACCCTTTGTTACCATAGCAACCAGCTATTCCAATGGGATGTTTGGTCTATTTGTCTATTCCTGGTTTTTCATTGACATTTGATGTATTCAGTGTAACTGTCCTGTTAATTCAGCAGAAACTAAGAGGAGACATTGTGCATTTAGTGCATCCCTCCAATGCAAACAGCCCCAGGGAAAGAAGGGCTGTGATGTGCTGTGGGTGGGCAGTATTGATTTCTCCCTCCTGTATCATCACAGTTGACGGCCCCCTGCTGGGCCTCGCTCTGACCAGCCCTGGGTTTAACAGACCAATTGAAGGACCTCAGTGGTCCTACCTGTTAGTTCCTGTGACCACACCGATGAACATGTAATGTTATGTGTCGTTCTTTTTCACTGTCTGGAAATGTGTTGCCAGGCAACGTCAGCTGTATGAACATTCTGTCAGGTAGCATAGGAAACTGTTGGAGGGTTTACTAGATCTCGATGGCATCATTAAGGAGGAGCAGTTGGTGCATATATAAATTAATTATTGTTATTGGAGTGCTCATTTGGCTGGATAACCTTTTGTAGATGGCCACCACATAACTTTATGATGCAATCATAGAAACAAGCATCTGTGCAGCGGGACATGGCGAGCTGATGTGTTACCATGGCGATAGAATCCCCTGGCTCAGTGCTCCAGCTGCAGTTATCCTCCATTATGACTTGGTGAGCATTAGTGATCATGGGATGCAAGATACCAACTATGTTTATGACACTGGTATACATATGGATTCACCCATTTATCTTGGTTTTTAAAGGTCTAAATTATATGTATCACACTGCCCAAGCCTTTTGTGATTAAATATGATATACACTATACTATTAGTGCATGTGTCCAGGTCATTTGTCATCTGTTAATATAATTTCTATTTGGTATGGGGTTCATCATGAATGACTGTTCCATTACTGAAAAGTAATTTATTTAGACTGAGGTTTTTGTAAAATAATAGGCCTAGGCTTGCTTGTTTCTACTATTTTGAATGCCCCGGGCCTCTGATGTGTGATTGAGCAGCTTCCACCAGCAGTACATAGCTGTTTGTATCCACACTGCCTGATGCTCACCACACAAGTATTGTATTGTATGTGTATCCTGCTGCCTCTAGCCTCCCTAGCACTAATCTTATTAAGTATCATTCAAAAATAAGTAGTCCTCAAATGTGGCTTTATGGGAAACTACTTATATTCATTACTTACAGTGTAAGAATATAATAAATATAACACGTCTATGGTTGCTACGGTGATGCATGTGTACTTTTTCATGTATTAAAAAAAGGTTTTTGAGCACACAGACAAGATAAGTGCCATACAGTCTCTTGAGAGGGATTACTGAAAGATGATGGCAACAAATAATGGAAATGTGCCTCTGTGAAATACATATGGTTACAGCATGCAAATGTATGTTTCCACAGCAGCTGTCAGGGTTCATTAATGCAAAATATATATGTAGCTCAGGTCTCAGTGGACAATTTTCCATTTGTATCAAAGCTGGTATAAGCTCTGCTGTTTTATATTCTGTGTTCTGATTGGACATTATGTACTGGCAGAGCTTTTATCCAAAGCTGGGCATGGGCCTATGGGTACACAGTAACATAATGCATAGTAACTTCCTATAATATATCATATAGGAGTGATCTATATCCATGATTTATTTCGAGGTATAATATAAACTATCCCACATTACTGTGGGGACTATTTTCACCCCATAAGAGAGCCATGCCAAGTCCTCAGTTCAGCTGAAGACATGGATAATCAACAAAAGAGCATTTCACCTGGCAGTAGCAATACTTTCCAGTAAACAAACGTTGAAAAACAACCTGTCTTCACGTCCTGTACTCCACATGCAAATGTGCTTGGAGTTGCAGAGTTTGGAAGTTCACAGCCATCACACGTTGGGTGTGCACACACCCCAGTCTGTGGCGATGATGAAAATATCAATCTGATGGGAGGGAGGTGTGATTGGTGGTGACTGATGAAGTGAGAGAGAGAGGTGATTGATGAAGTGAGAGGGAGATTAGATTCAACTAATGAGAGAGAGAGAGGGAGGTAGAATGAAAATTTGCAACACAGATTAAAAATAATATTGCATCTTAGATCCTTGATGTTGAATGGATCCTTTATCTTTTAGGCATTGTAGACCAAAGGTAGAGATGATTACATGATGTATGCTGGGCATTTATTTTATTATTCTTTATTTGCCTCCATGTTTGGGGAATGAAGCCATCCATAGTATCTACAATAATATCATTAGTTTTTACTGCGGGACCGTAAATCCCTGTATCTGCTGTACTGCACTGATAAGAGGCAGCTGAGACATGCAGTAAGATCTGTGTTGTCTGCAGTGATGTTCTGACACCCTCATCTCCAACACTGTGGCACGCTCCTCACAACCCTGCTCTCTGGTGTGCCTCGCCTCGCTCAGCCTGTCACCACTCTCACACACACACACACACGCACGCACACCTGCACGCACGCGCATACTCACACACGTGCACGCAGGGGCGAATGGGTTTAGGTGTTGTTGTTTTTTTAACACTTGCTTTCTAACTTAAGCTCATGCAGCTAATGTGTGTAATATACATTTTTAGTGTGTTCCACTTTTTCCACACGGGGTCACATTGCAGTGTGCACGCATACAGTGGTACTCATGCATACCCAAACACACAAGATGTACTCAGATAGGCTTGCCGCACCTCTGGCAAGGCCTAAGAACTTTACACATCAAAGAGAGCAGGGAGGATGCAGGGAGGAAATGTACACCAACAACAGAGGCACTCTGTTTCTGAGGTTTTTAAATAACTCGTTGACATCTCAATGTGTCTTGCTGTTCTCTGTTCTCTTTCATTGGTTTTAATTCTTCCCATCCTGGTTATGTATTTGTAATGTGGCTCTATATGATTTTCTGCTACTAGCATCTCCACAACAAAGCAAGTGCTCATTGGGCCACACACATGCAGCTGGTCCAGCTCTGTAAACAGAACAGAAGAGCTGGGATTACAACACACACAGAGGGAGTGTGATGCCATTCTCTTCTCAGTTATTCCACTATATCTCTACATAGAAAATATTAGTTTGCTGCTATATTAATTTAAAATATCAAATAAAGCACCTTTTTAGAGCCTATGAAGCACAACAAGACTTTTTACTTATACTCCATGCATGAATCTGCTGTGGTGAAGATATGCTGGGCCCTTGGTGCAACGAAAATATACCATTTCTTCTCTAAATGTTACACTTGGCATTACATTACTGTGTTTGCTATACTGGTTCTCAACCATGTTGCCCCCACAAAAGTGCATATTGTAATCATCACACATGATAAATACAATGTACATACTGTAATGATAAGATCATTTTGTGAGCCTCACTCGTCCACAGATTCATACACACAGTAATCCACTACTTGCTCATTTCACCAGTGTGTGTGATGCATTTACTCCCAGCAGCTAATGCCTAAAGTTGCCCTTAACTAGAGTGTTTTAGCCAGTCTGCCAGCAATGAGGTATAGACTCCTCCAGGTCTCTGCCTGTGTTTCTGCTGTGCTGTGCAGGAAGATTAATGGATTAAACCTTTTCTCCACATCCCATCTCCCGCTCCCTCGCTCATCGCTTAGCTTTGATCTTTCGCTGCTCACGTATAGCGCTCTTTCCCCCTTCTTAATTATTTGCTGACCGAGGAGTTCCTGCTGGGAGCAGGCGCCATCGTAGCTTCCTTTGCAGCTCTTCCTCATCCTGTGCCTTTTGTTTGTTTTTGTTTTCACCCCCACACGTTCCCTTTCTCTCTGGCTCAGTCCTCCATCCATTTCATACACGTTTGTGCTCTCACCCATTTTTCTCAGCACGTGGCATGTACTGGTGCAGCATGCTAATTGTGTGTGTGTGTGTGTACGTGGGCAATCATGGTGCCCGGTGAAGTCTCTTTCATGAGCCATGTGTGTTGGTGATGCTAATCACTGAGACAAACTGTTCATTAACACCGGCGCGGCACAAGGTCAGCATCAGCGCCAAGGACGATGAGATAGGAATCCTCCTCATGTCTGGGAGAGGGGGGAGGTGAGGGGGAGGTAGGTGGAGGGGAGGAGTGAGGCAGAGAGCATAACTGGAAGAAGGAATGAGAGGCACACACAAAGAAGATGCCTAAATATTGTATCTATTGTATGCGAAGGCTACTGGGGAGAGAGATCCAGTACCACAATAGAGAGGTGGGGTAGAGGGGATTCTCTGTCTGTTTATGCTGACACTTGTTTTCTTTGGCAGATTTTTTTTGCTAAAAACAGAAAGTGAGATAGCATTCAGTAGACAACAAGCTGTTTTCACTGTGATGTGTTTTTTTTTTTTTTTTTTTAAATGTAATGCTGGCTTTATTCTTTAGCTCTTTATTTAAGCTTCATATTTCCATTGGCTGGGTTAATTGAACAGCCTGTATATGTGTGCTTCTGGCTAGAGAGTTGATATAGTTCAGTTCCCTTGCTGGTCTAAATACCCTGACAGCTGTGGCTCAGTGCACTGGGCGTGAAATACAGAATCCATCTCTCGACTGTGCCCGGATTGGCTCCCATCTCACCCATGGTGAGTTTATTGACAGGCGTGGAGCCCGCCACAGACCTCGCCCTGAGAAGCCAGGCGTTTGCCCTCACAGGTGCCAGTCTGTCTGGGGAGTGAGGCACAGGTGGGGAACTGATCCGAGGGAGGGAAAATCATTTAATATTTCACACTGCTTTTTTGTTTTTACTGTACATATAAAACTATATAGAGAGCATGCTAACTCTAATAAGAGATCATGGGCTTTCTAACCTGACAGTGCTCTTTCAGTTTATACAATTATCACTTACATTGTAATTAGTTTGTTCATCCTTCAGTGGAAAATGAAAGGTATGCTGCTTGATTTATGGGATGGGATCTCAACTTTCATCCCCAGCGCTTTAATGTAACGAAACAACTGTCTACAAGAAAGGGATCTATGTACTTTATCTTTTCTGTAAAGCTGCTTTTGAACATGCAGGTTATTACTGACATGATTCAAAGAGCGTCCCTTGAAAAGTTTTTCTGAAATGCTACATATATGGCACGTGCAATGGACTTTTCTATATAAAATCTTTAATATGAAGTTATTGGATAAATGGCTAAAAATACAGTAAAGAATATGCCAACGCATTTTCAAGACTTTCAACATATCAATGCTCTACTATCTATGTTATTAAAGTCATCTTGCTGCTCAAAAAGGTGACAGTTGGAAAGTAGCGTCTAGCAGCATCATGCATGTTCCTGTGACGTAGACATGTACTAGCAAGAGAACACTGTTCTTCTGTTATCTCCAATAACAATGGCTATGCCCCTCCCCCGTCGCTCTCTCCCTCTATCCAATTTCTTTATATTCATCCTAGAACCCACTACTCCACACATACGCACACACAGAAACATTTAGCTTTCTATTCATTTTGTCCCTCTGTGGTCCAGAGATTTAGACGTTTGAGCCTTAACATCACTGTCCATTATTTGTCCATCTGTACAATATTTTCTTTATGAAATAAATACCAAGCCATTCCTGGGTTGTTTTCAATTTATTTTTTATTTAAGAATTTAATCAAATCTTTCCTTTTGGACAGTTTCCTGCTGTTCTGTTATTCGCTGAGTGTGTGAGGATTTGGGTGCTAAGCCGTTTGTTTAACAACAGCCTTGGCTCAGACGAGGGCAGAGTCCCACCCACCATCACCTACAGTGTGTCCCTGCTGCACGAGGGACTCGAACCAGCCGCCATCTGGTCACAAGCCTGTTCCCCCTTTCACTTAAAGCCAGGTTGGCACGTGGCCTTTATTTTGCCATCCACCCTTGTTGTGTCTCAAATCTCCTCAGTGACCATCTTATGCTCCCACCCCCCACACAGAGAGATGCTAATAACAAAGCTGTGTGTGTGTGTGTGTGTGTCAGAGTGCAAATTATTATGATGGATGAGGGTTGGACAGCAAATCTTCTAAGAGTCCATCTGTGTGGTGTGTACACACGCGCACCTGCATTAATGCAAGGCACGCCAGAGATGGCAATATTAGTATTGCTTGAATGTGTTTGTGTGTGGAAGCATGTCTTTGCTGGCCTGGGTTTTGGTTGCTGGCTCCCAAAAAACAATTTTGTCTAGCCTGGAGAAAGGAGGTGGTTTTGGCACTAAGGCGTTGCCCATGGGGAGAGTCTGTACGAGTTTTAGGACATCTGGGAATGTAGTTATTAAGACCTCATTGGAAACACTTCAGTGTTCTGCAGGATAATTACAGTACATGACTGATTGCTAACTACTGATACTGTTTAATTAGCCACTCCATAATGCCGCCATTATCAGCATATCTTTGGCACTAACAACTATGGAGAACATTGCACTGTTGGTTTTTCTTCCAAAAAAGTATTGCAAGAGGGCCGATGGGTTTTGAATGGTGTTGTTTTTAGTTTTAGCGTGAACCTGGGCTGACAGCAAAACCTTTTTATTTCTGTCTTGTGAGGGTGTCTGAGGTGTTGTCTTGTTAACAACATCTCCATGCATCTCATATGGGACTGCTCCTTCTCTTGTTGTGCATGAAAGAGAGAGAGAGTTGGTGAGGGAGAGAGCTTGGATGAGTCATCCTACCGCTCCGCATGGAGCCCAAGAAAGGGAACATGCCGTTTGTTTTCACCTCAGAAATGGAATCGAGATGAAGAAAATGATGCCGCTGGAAGTCTCTTTTCTTTCACTTCACTTTGTCTACCCCACCATCTAATTACTTTGTATGTATCCTTTTTCTAGGTTTTAAGATTGTTATCTACATGTCTTCTGTATGTTTTGTTATGTTAAACTCTTTCTGCAATGTGTCTTCAGCCTTCCTCCATCTGTCTGACCAGTGGTGCCTGGGTATCTTAATGCTAATGACCTCCATTGTATTCCTCCTGTAGCTGTGTCCTTGTGTGTGAATATGCTAATTGCCCCTGTGCCCTTGGACTGGGATGAGCGTGGATGGGTCTGCAGCCTGCGCCCTCTACCCCTCCTCCTCCCATCCCCGTTCTCTCTCTCTTTCCCTCCCTCCCCCCCTGTGTGGGGATCTCTGTTGTCGGTGTACTACTATTGGTAGTATTTCATGAATGGCAGGCTTGCTTATGTAATGGCAGACGTCTGTGGTCTGCAGTTGCCTGGGATGTAACGGCACACGCAGGCAGACTGGACGTGCTGCGACCACGGTTGGATTACACATCTGCACCGCAGAAAGCTGTGGGACAGTGGAGAGGCACAGTGTTTTTTTGGGGCTGCGGCACACCTCTGCATCCCTCCCTCCTTCCCTGCACTGTGGCTAATTGGCCTACATGCAGATGTCAGCCTCAGCAACATGTGTACACATACCTCACTTATTTTTCACCCGCAACAATTCTCACATCCTCCCCTCCCTCCATTTCTTCCCCTCATGTTTACTCCTCTTTTCACCGTGCTGCTTGGCTCATTAGCTGTCTTGCTCGACCACCCTGTTTCAACCCCACACCTTTTTATTTGTTTTTTCAATCCACGGGTCCCTCATCACCTCTCTCACGTGAACGACACAGTTGACTTCACCCCCCTTCTGTAGTGCTAGTAATTCCACATTTATAATGCCACCTGCGTCACTTCCTCATGTATCCCTGCAGCTCCCTAATGGAGCAGAGCCAAGCAGACCAGGGTCAGATCAATCCTTGGGTTTGGGCCAACCCTGGGTGGAGCGCTACACAGGAGGCTCTGTTACAGACTTGAGACAATGTCTGCGCATGGGTGAAATAGAGGGCACTCAGTAGAACACTTGGCTCCACCGAAAACGACCACAACACCACCAAAATAATTGTTGCAGACATAATTGTAAGATGTTTAGTCCTTATCAATGTATCCAGAGTGTGAAAACCTTTGACTAATTGTCACTAAATGGTGATTTTTCTCCTGATAAGGTTGACCATCAAAATCTCAATGTTTTGCTTAACCAACCAGCAAAAAAACTAATATGAAGCCATATGTAATTGACAGATGCAGTTATTATTATATAAACATTGTGTGGTACAAAGTACTACTTTCATCCTTCTATTTGTCAGATCAGTAAAATAAACCTTACAAATTGAATACATTTTTTTATCTCTTTTCCCCCTCTGCACAATTCCCCCCTTAGCTCTCACCAACTGACAAAAGTCTGGAGTTTGACAGAGACTTCCGCATCAAGCACTATGCAGGAGATGTACAGTGAGTATCCATTTTATCTTTAAGTTGTTCGGCTATGTAGCTTTAATTTAGGACACATGGTTTATTTTTTTACCAGATTGTCTTGGAGAGTGCTTTGTGCTGGGATGAAAATAAAATGAAAATGTGGATCTTGTTATTGAAATTAAGTCAAGATGTACAGATGTTATCAGTGTCGCACATTACCTGCAGCTCTTTAGGCAATATCTGCAAGACAGAACTAGCAGGCAGGAATCGTCTGTCTTACCAAACATCATGTAAAATCATGTACCCCACACACAGAGAATGTCTTCATGGCACGACAGGCCCTGAAAACATCAACGGTATAATTCCTAATCCCTAAAGTAGTTGGAGACCATTCTAATGAAGACATCACACTCGATAAGCCCCAGCAAAGTGCCCTGTGAGAGGCGTGTTTGGAGGCCATATGTGAGTCCTAAATGATTGCCGCCCAGGGGAGGGACCAGGTCACAGTTACAGGACCTGACTCACAGGGCTTGACTGATCTTCGCTCCGCTCAGAGGCAGCTCCATCCTCCAGCCAACTACAGAGGAATGGCTTCATCACTAAAGGCCTATAGCTGTAAACATACAACAGCAGCTGCTTTGATGGCAGGGCTATAAGACTGGAAGGAGCGTATCGCAGGCATTATGCAACTTTAGCTGATAAATAGATGGACTATAGCTACTACAGCTAAGAAATTTGGTTTTTAAGGTATCGTTTTAGTTTAGTTGATCATAAGGTAATTAGGAGTTTAGTTAATTTATCTAAATGAAATTGTGTCTCCTAAAATAACTAGGACAGTAAAACCTTGCCTACCGGGAGCTACTTTACAGTTCTGTGCTAGACCAGACAGAACATGCACAGTAACAATAATTGGCAACAACAGTGTGTGTGTACACAGTATGTGTCTGATTGCCCTGTTTTCCAGGTACTCTGTGGTGGGTTTCATTGATAAGAACAAGGACACACTCTTCCAGGATTTCAAGAGGCTGCTGTACAACAGGCAAGCCTAAACACACACGCACAAAGATGGTCCAAAGCACACATCGCTCCTTTCCCTGCTATTGGTGCTTTGATTACACAGCAGTCCTACAAGGCACAGCAAGACACATACAATGAATCTCCTGTTCTGTTATACGCCCATTCCCTGCCCATGTCTCTGACACGCTCCCTGGTATTTGCTTCTGCCAGCTGCCTACACCACTGTTCTGTCTGTGGGTGCTATTGTTAGCCCACATCACGATTTACAGTACTTGTGAGGTGTGTGGTAGCTCCCTTATGAAAACCATAAAGACTGAATTTCCTGTCGCAACTCTGCAGCTCTAACAGTGTGCTGAAGTCCATGTGGCCGGAGGGCAGGCTAAGCATCACAGAAGTCACCAAGCGTCCCCTGACAGCTGCTACTCTCTTCAAGAACTCCATGGTCTCCCTGGTTGACAACCTGGCCAGCAAGGTGTGTGTGTGTGTGTGTGTGTGTGTGTGGGTGTGTATTAGAGGTTTAACCGCACGTATATTTGTACCAAACAAGTCAAGGTACGGATGCTACTGTTCGGCACAATTGTATGGAGAATACACAGTCTATGGTGCGAAGATTGATCAACTGTAATGGGGAACCAAAGTTCGACCCTTAAGTCCTGGACCCTCAAACTTTAAGCCTTACCCGAGTCACATGATGCCGAACCATGACTTCTGTGTACTGTCACACACCCCTAGTGTGTATACACATACTGTGTAATATTGTATATAGGCTTAATGTCTTATTATTACTATTATCTTGGCCAGTGTTTCTGTGTGACCAGAGTGGGGGAAAGGGTATTATCAGGGCATGTCAAGTTAGTTTATAGTTATAAGCCCTCTACTAGATGTGGCGTATTGCTTCATAGCATGATAATGTAGTGATGTTGTATTAAGGGTTTGAGGTATAGTTAGTCATTCTGGAGAAAGCGTGTTAATATTGGAGCTTGATCAAAGCACCAATGCTATAGGGTATTCCCTCAGAAGCAATACCTCACACATTGAAAACACATTGCCAAGGCTAGTATATTGTTCGGTCTGCACCACTTTTGTGTTCCCATTTACAGAGCCAGGGTTGTGTAGAGACACCGGATTATTTCTTTTCACACAGAACTATAAACAAGCAGACCGTGAGGAGATATTACAAAGTTTATTAGCTTACAATTGCCGACTATACCTTTAATTGGCAACATCTAAAAGCCACGTATGATGGGTGTTGCAATGTTTGTATTTATATTATTTCGATCTAGAAATCTGAAATACTCCCGTCCTAATTCCCTCCTGTGGCCTCATACAGGAGCCCTACTACGTACGCTGCATCAAGCCCAACGAGGTCAAATCCCCGCTACTCTTTGAGCAGGAGCGCTGTCGCCACCAGGTGGAGTACCTGGGGCTGCTGGAGAACGTCAGGGTGCGGCGCGCTGGCTTTGCCTACCGGCAGACGTACCCTCGCTTCTTGCAGAGGTAGCCTCCAAGCTAACACCCCCTAAGCTAACCGTCTCCAAGCTAACTTCCCCGATTTGATTTTAACCCAATTAAATCTCATTCTACTGTATATGTATACTTCTTAATATACTTTCTTGTGTTAAATAACTGATTTGATAATGGCACACAGTGACACTGACTGTAGGACTACAACATTAATCTACTGTATTACAGACATCCCAACCTGCTACAACTAATTTCAGGGAGGCGGCTCCACTGCCCCAAACATTAAAATGTTTGGGGCAGACTCCCGGAACTTCTGGGAAATTTGGGATGTCTGTATATTGGCAACAACAAAATCTCAGCCAAAGATATTGAACAGTAAATGGATAAGTCATGTTTTGTACTAGAGACAGCAGGGAACTAAATCAAATAAATTCGGTCAGTTACAGTATGAAAGTGATTAGTACCGCCTTTGAACTTAACACCTGCAGCCCAGTATCACGTTTTTGTTGTGATACTGTCATGAAAAATCTAACATTAAGACTGACCTACACTGGGTCAGATTTTGTTAAAGGCTTAAAAACATTGTTTTGTTGCCACGTTCATCTACTCCTTGATCTTCTTTGACCTTCATGCTTTTCTACATGTCCCTTGTCGACCCCACTGCTCTGCCAACACAGTTGTCCCACTGAAACTGTTGAAACATGCATTGTAATGAATTACCGTGCTGTTAAGTCGATGCTGTGCATATCAATGTGGCTAGGGGAGAAGTTGTTTGTTTTTTCACAGCGTGGTGAACTAGCCAAACAACTGCAGTACATAGTGTCGCGACCCTCTCAATAACACATGGTTTATTCATAGCCTCAAATAGCTGACGTCACCGATCTCTTACTCTCCAAATCTGTCTCTGTGTGCTCACAAGCAGTGTTGCACATGATTTGAAGCCTTGCCTCTGTAGAATAAGTCACACAAAGCTGCCATGATAGCATTTGTTCAGTCATAGCCCAACAAGCACATACAGTACCAAAAGTAGACACTGAGGCAGAAAAAGAGAGTGCCTATTTATTTTATTTTATATTCTATAACCCGGGCAAATGAG
>JAODUG010065937.1:28248-49762 GCA_027564795.1 Aphredoderus sayanus
CAGCTATGTGCAGAGGGTTTTGCGGAGTCAGACATGTCGCCCCATATTTCCCTCTTGAGGATTAGTGAAGAGCGATGCGACAGCACAGCTGTCATGCTCTGCACCAAACCGCTGCACTTTAGATAAGTCTCTCTCTCTCTCTCTCTCTCTCTCTCTCTCCCCCCCCCACTTGTCTAAATGGACACAGTATTTGATCCAAATTAAATGCAAATACTGTCAGTCACGAGTAGCACACACACACTCAAGGAAAAGTGTTTTGGCCTTATTCCACCTGTCTCGTTCTCCTATTGCCCTTATGGACACCATTAGGGTGGGTGGAGTGTTTGCATAACACCCTAGCAACTGCTTCAATCCAGTCCCCCTCATTGATGTATTTGGACCCAGTATATCACACCCTTGGCAGTCGTTTGGCTGTGAAAAGACAAAAACGGGTGTCTGTTGACAGGACCTGTCATGGTCTTCCACTCGTGTTATCTCTGAGTCTAGCCAATGTGGTCCTGTAATGACATTCTAAATGTTTTTAATGTTTGGATAATAAACTGGTTTCATGGGCCGTGAGAGCTAAGAAACTTAGTACTGACCTGCCGGAAAATGTGTCTTTTTCTCTCGATTCCACAAAAGTCATACTTGTGAAGCCTCAACCTTGTTGCCGTCTATTTCATTGCAGTCCTCTCTATTTCCCTTGAGGCATCCTTAAGTGTGATGTTCTCTGACTCAGTACTGTTGAAGAAGGAAAAATCTGTGCATTATTGGTGACACGTCTCACAGCCAGGCGCTCGATGCTATTTCAAGCCCTGATTCTACCCCGGAAGGATCCACTAAACTTTGTACTCAGCAAACGATCAGCAGTTAGTACACAAGTCTAAATAAGTAAACAATATACTTAAGAAATGAGTACAGTTGTAAATGAACTTATGCAGGTTCAGTACATGACTAGCAAAATTCTTAGCTGTAGCTTTTATTGTAATGTGTTTGAAAATGCTTTTTCCCCAAAAATAATACTGAAGCTGTACTGTAGCATGAATCTTTCTGTAGCTGTAAAAACAGCTGAAATGCAGAAACACATTACCACAATATAAAGCAAGTGTAATTATGCTGTTTGGCCCTATTAGTTATCCACATCCCAGCACAAAGGCGCTTTAGTAAACAAACTATTACTTTACAAGGGAGATCAATAGCATAACAAAGGTGTATTGAGAAATTAGGCAGTAAAACACTGAAAAGAAATGACTCCTGAAAAGTTATTGTCTGTTCCGATTTCATTGTTACCTTTCTTTGTGCTTTTGTAGTCAATCAATCCTATGTCTCCACTTCAGAGCAAAATGTTATTGCAACTGTTATTGCATAGAACTGCACTTTCCTTTCATTTTCCTCAAGATTCTCATTGTGCTAATGTATCTCCAGACTGTCTACATTATTTTGTTCAGTCAGTCATTTGTCCTAATGGTACCACCTCTCTCCTCCAGGTATAAGATGATCTCAACATTGACATGGCCACACCATGACCAGCCCTCAGACAAGGACGCAGTCAAGGGGCTACTGCAAGACTGTGGCTTCGATCACGACGTGGCCTATGGCAAAACCAAGGTCTTCATCCGCACACCGCGCACCCTGTTCAGCCTGGAGGACCAGCGAGCAGAGATGGTCCAGAGAATTGTCCTCTTCCTCCAGAAGGTATGGCTATGGAGACATTAGGACAGGAAAATAAAACCATTTATACCAGTTGGTAAAACATTTTTATTTTATTATTTTCTTTATACAAACTTCAGCACGCAGAGTACAAGACAAATTTCCCCACAGGAACAATAAAGCATATTCAGTATATACATCTTTTAATCAATCAATCTCTCAATCATAGGGAAAAACTTAGCAAGACGGCCAAGACGGTACCGTGACTTTGTGAAGGTTACTCCAAGGACACATAGTACAGTACATCAAGTAGAGAAACCTAGGCTGTGGTCTACAGCCTAGGTTACTCGACGACAAATGTTGCAGCAAGCTTTCCTATTTCTCCTCCTTTTGAGTCGTTATTGTTGGAATATATTTTTCTTTTTATCCACATTTGTGCTATCTGGAACATGGCCAACGTGACAACCAATGTGATGAAACAGTGTGCTTGTGTCTGACTCTGATGGTAACAGACAGACTATCATCTGGTGACCTCATTATCTTCTTCATAGTCCCTCTTCACATTTGCAATGAAATACACCAAACACATGTTGTGCATATGAATAACTCCCATTACTGGGGGAAAAGAACTATGCACAAATGTGCATGAAAAAAATAAATCTCTCCATTATTTAGGTAGTGAGGTATTTTTGGACTGGACTGTCTCTTTTCAGTATTCATCCCTCTGTGTTTCCACCCACACAACTGCTGCTGGCTACGATTTGAGATAGATGAATGGTCGTGATCCACACTGCAGATTTCTCCAAGGTTCTCACAGCGGAACTGGCAGCTTCTCAGTGGAAATGCACTACATATATTTACAATTATTAAGCAGTGATGATTGCTTTCTGGCGTACAGTATAAATAACCAATGCAGAGTGCACTAAGAAGGATGTCGAAGCAACTATGTTGGGAGTAGAGCAGCTTGTGTAAAATCTTGCCTGTAGCTTCTTTAACTGTAAAGCTGTATTTAATTATTAGTTTACTTTCATCCTGCATTCCTTCTGTTTCTCAAACATATTTCTGAAACATTTCTAACCCATCTACAATGAGTGTTTCAAGTTTTCACAAAAATATAATTTTCTAAAGGAAGTATAGTTTGTGTGACTGTGGTACAGTAATGCAATGCTTCATTTGGAATTGTTTTTAATTTTCTAATAGTAATACTAAAAGTTAGACTGGTTACACTGGTTTGATCGCACTTTAGGTGACAATGTTGGCATGTAGCTGCAGCTGTCAGACAGTAAAGAGTTACCCAGCCAAATAAAACCTACCCGGAGATTAATTGGTTGACCCCAGTATTGATCAACAGTGGTGGGCTGCCCTCAGCAGCCATGCTCAACTGGACTTGTGTTCCCTCCCATTCTCCCCAAGGGGACTCCTATCTAACACTTGTATCTTGTAGGATGGGCTGGCTTTAATAACCACACAGACGTCCCCTGAGCAAACGAAAAATACAGGCAAATGGAGAGAGGGCTTAGTTAATCTTGACCTCGGTCAATGTCAGCACACTGAGGGAGATGTGTAACCTTCTGAAAAATCACATGCAGGCCTAATTGGCCACATAGACATGTTAGCAAGATGGCACGCTAGCAAGATAGCATGCTAGTGTGCTATCTTGGCAGACTCGCAGGCAACAAATGCCTCTGCACGCACTCATGCATGTGGAGGCAATAGCATTACCTCTTCTGTTTGTCTCCCCGACGCTGCCATAACCAGAACATACCCAGCCTGATCCCCCTGTGCCAAGCAATCCCCTTATCAGTACCTGGCACACCCTCCTGCCTCACGCCATCACAGCCCGCCATGCCAAACTTGTCAGGGTGGATTCACACACCATTTCTACTCATGTGTTTCCTCTGGCCATAAAGGAAGACACTGTGTGCGGGCTAGCTGGCCCCTGTTGTGCCACTGAACTGGAGGAGTTGTCCCATCTTGTCATGAGGGAACACGGTGTCCTGGTCTAGCAGAAAGCCGGCTTTTACCCCCTTAAATTAGCATAACCTCTCTCAGGAGTGGGGGTGGATATGGACAGGTGAAGAGAGGGGGACATTGAACTCTCATTTCTCTCTCTCTCTCTCTCCTCTTGCTTCCTTCTCATTCTCTCACTGCCTTCATCTTAGTGCATCCTCTGTGGGCTTTTTCTGAAGCTGCTCTCTGCAAATACACAGAGGTTGTCCCAGCCACACGTTGGCTGGCGCACGCACACACACACAAGCACAGAGCACTGTGGCCGAGCAGCCTCCTCCGCGTGGCGAATGATTGCACTGCAGCAGCTCGGCACAGAGTGAGGCACAGCCCGGCAGATCACACAAAGCTCCCGGTCCAACACAAATGAAGTTGCTATCCCCACCCCCACCCCGCTGTGTTATAAATGAATATTTCATACATTTATGCCCAGCCATCCGCCACAGGGCGACAGGCTAGCACTCGTCTGAGCCCTGATGGTGACAGGTAGAGAGAGAGCCCCCCCCCTGCGTATTATAAGCCCCACATTTTAATTGCTTCTCAAAGCTTTTACACGCTCCCTTTTGTAGCTGTGGGGTTATCGGGCATACCCAGTTTAATGTGTTCCTAGGCGACTAATTCTCCCGAGGCGAGACCAAGCAATGAGGAGGGAATGTCAGTTGCAAGGAGTTGCAACGCAATTTAAAGCGGTTTGATTATTTGAGACGTTTTGAGCATTAGGAATGTTCCCTGCTGTGGCAACAGATATGATACTGGTGCAGTATGTGTTGCATGATATGTTGGCTGATTGAATAACGAGTGGGTAATCCTGGGCGAGCCCTAATGAGCCCTCTTGCTAACAGCAAGACACTTCTTGCTAGGCTGCTGCCCCATGGGCCGTTCTCTGCTTAACTGTCCAGAACTGATCTGTCTCCTTCTAGGCATCAGAATGAGAAACATGAGCCCAGTATCTGAGATCTCGTCTACAGCTCAGATGTGTGCACCGTAGCAGATCTAATTGTTTGTTTAATTTTTATGCTGCTGGCTTTTTATTTTATTTCTTTATTTTGCACACTGGGTGTGTTGCAATATTTGATCAGCAGCCCCTCTCCAGTTCACCCGTAAGATTCTGTTTGGTCATTTCAATATATTTGATTTTAGATAGTAGATCATAAAGAAATGGCCTTAAGTTTCCTTTGCAGTAGCACCTACTGCAAACAGGATGCCAACTCTTCTGATTTTAGTATTTTCATATTGCAAAAACCTATTTAGTCAATTTCTTTAAGCCATTTATTTGGAGGCTATATTGGCATTATTCAAGAGAAAGCCAGTACTGTTGTCTAAGAATATCCTCCACGATAGCCTCAATAAGAACCGTATCCATGGGATCATGTCATGTTTGGCCCTGAGCCCTGCTTTACTTCAATACCACCTTATCTTGCCACATCTTATTTTTACACATTTTTAAGAAACAATTCAGTCCCTCTGGATCTTCTCTATTTCCACTTTTGCATGCCTTTTAAGACTTGTGTGCCTAATTGCAATTGTTTCTTTTTTATTCTTGTTCTTAATTTTTGCATTGTGTTGTCTGAAGGTATTTATTGGTGTGTGTTCAGATTGAGCTGTGGTGCAGGGGGGGGTCAATTCCAGGGCTAAATTGCTGACCAACGGCAATACTCCGCCAATCTGTTTCACCCATCCCATCTAATTGACGGAGAGGCCATCTAGACCCGTTCAATTTCATCTCCAATATTGTCTCTTTTAATTAGATGCCATTGTTGAAATTCAGCCTGGCAATATTCGCTTCACTACCCCGGAGCAAAGTTTCCTAAATGAGTGTAGCGTAATGGGTTACACTACGAGTAGTGTAAAGGGTTTTGGGGGCTGGGGGAGGAGGAAGGGGGCCACAGTCTGTTGTGAATTGTGTCCAGCGCTATTGGCGGTGGATGTGCTGCTCACCCGAGCGCTGTATTGATTTATGCTAATATCCATGGGCCCTGTGCCGTGGCCCACTTTCCCCTTGGAGAACCTGTGTTGCGTTCTGCCTGAGCAGTGTCACATGCTGGGGTTTGGTTCAGCCTCCCCGCCGCCTAGCCTGCGTATCGGGCAGGTCACTGCTACACCGGCCCATTGTCCCCATAGGTTGGAGGGAACATGCCTATTCAGCATTGGGTAGCAGTCAAGCGTGTCAAGTGCGTAGACCGGCTTATCTGTCTTTCCATGTTGTGGTGATGCCCCCCACCCCACCGGATGACAACCATTCGCTAGTTGTTGTTGTTGTTGTTGTTGGGATGTAGGTGCAGACCTTTTGTAAAAAGCAGACAAAGCAGCCCACACTGTGCAGGGATTCCTATTAGACGGTGGCCTGTTTATTGCAGCTATTGTCGTAAAATACAGCCATAGCGCTTAGTTCCGCTAAAGAAGTTCCAGTAGCCAAACACCTCGACGCTCTCGACATCCAGCCCATTGACCTGGCATGCATGATTTGTGAAGGCTTTTACCCGGCGTGCATTTCAAACCAGCCAGCCCCCGTCCGAACAAAGCCATAGCAATCTGTCCCACTTTGGTGAGGCGAAAGATCCCCAATCTGGCTTTGATGAGCTCGTAAATCCTGCGGCCCCCAAAGCGCGGGGAGAGCAGCTCCATGATGGCCCAGTCTCTAAAAGAATGATCAGGCTGGCTTTATTGGCCAGGGGAGACAGGGCGGTCCAGCCAACTCCTTGTTATTGGACTGATTTATCCACGGTCCCCTGAGTCTCATCCTGCCCAGTCCGCCACCATCCGGGCTGTCTGCCTCCACCGTTAACGCAGCAGAACATGTGTGCTCGTGCGCACATGTGCACAAGTGTGTGTGTGTGTGTGTGTGTTTGGGGGAGGGGGGACTTTTTTGTATGCCCACATGCATGCCACATTACTTTTCCTTCTTCTCTCCTACCTGTCATACATCTTAATGAGGCCCCAAAGACAACACACATTATATCTGCACTTATCTGATTTGTAGGCGCCTTCTGCTACTCCCTCCTTCTGCATTTACATGTTAATTGATGTTTTCTATTGCACATAAACAAAGCTATTGCTTTTAGAAGGGTGCTAATCATGTGCACAAAACAGGCAGGGCATGCTATATGATGAGCCCGCTGTGCTTTTAATTTGTTGGAACTGACAAAGAAGAAGTGTTCTTAGGTTCTTTTTTTATTTGTTTCCCATCTGTATTTCTATACTGCACCTCTGGATCAATAATAAAAATGTAGGCTGTGCTTTTGGATATGCATTTGAAATGCAGTGCTTGTTATTTCTTCTCCCTTACAGAAAGGCATATTAAAGTGTTGTGGCCAGTGCCAAAAACTGAAGAATCATTTGAGAACTCATCAATTTCATTGTTACATTTGAGTGTTATCTACTATAAAGCAACATGTCAAATTAATTTGACAGTGGGTTTTATTAAATTGGATGTGTAGTAAGTAGAAATAGTGTACTAGATAGGCGTCTTCCTCAAGGACAGGAAGAGATCAAACACAATGTATTGCAATTTATTAAGTAGAAAATAACTTAAACAGATCCGTAAAATCAGGTATAAATGCTGAAGGATATTGTTACATTTACTTGAACTGGCACTTTGCTTTAATCTGCACTGATTCATATGTTAATGAAAAGAGAAAAATATTGAAAAATGTTTAAAAATGAAAGATGCATGAAAGCAACCTTGATTTCAGATTGATCAATAGGCCTACGCATTCATATAAAAGTGAAAATCACCTTGTATTTGTTTCCATTTAAATATCAGTTTATGATAAGATTTAACATAAGGATCCAAATATGGCAATTACAGTAACATTTTTGCATTTCAGTAGGTTGCAAGTGCACTGACTGCACTCCCATAATCCCCCTTGGCTCCCCGTCAACAGAATGTCCCATCACCATACCAGAATAATCTGAGATGGTCTTAAAATGCAATTTTACTATAGCAAAAAGGACGCACTTTAATTGTAACCAGAAACAACTGGTGTCGATCCCAGTCATTCCTCCCATGATAACTGGAGTCCTCACCCCAGCCATGTGGACGGGTTATCTTGCAGGTCGATTAGAGCGATGAATATGGATTTGCTCCACTCGGCTCATTCTCATCCAATATGAATGAGGCACCCAGGGAAGCTTGGAGGAAATGGAGGATAGGCAGTACAGCCATCAGAAACCAAAGAACAGCCAAGTGAGACTTTTAGCACTGCAGTAAAACAGGCATCACAGGGTCTATTTTTAGCATTGGGTAGCTGCTTGTAGCATTGCAAGAAGCCACTATAAAAACAATGATATTAAATGTATTTTGACATGACTGCAAACTACTACTGGTATATTTTTGAATGGCTGTGTGTGTGTATATATATGTGTGTGTATATGTGTGTAAATATATGTATATATATATACGTAATGTGTGTATGTATGTGTGTGTGTGTGTATATATATATATATATATATATATATATATATATACACACACACTGTATATTGGCTGTCAGTGAGCTGCAGCTTTTGCTGTGTAGTGGAAAGAGGCTCTCAGGTACATACCCTGCCGTTAAAGACCCTTGCAGGGATTTACAAAGTTTTTGAGAATGGGGCGGCTAAGCTAAGATTACTGCTCATCCCTAACGATTATATAAAACCCAAACATGGCTCCAAACAAATATTCTAAAGAGAATCCTATTCTCAGATGTTGTATTCTGTACTGTATTACCAGGCTTTCTGCCTGACTGGGCTTCATTGTGGTTCAGTATCAGGGGAAGTTCAGCTGTACCATTTTCATTATTTACTCACACAGTGAGACTTTGATGGAGGTTAAGCCTCTTTTACTTTTAGGTCCCTTTACTTCAGAATTGACTGTTTTACATTAGCAAACTAACAGAATCAAACATATAATGTATATGTGTGATTTAAATGACCTAAAAGTTGTGTCATACCAGAGCTGTAGATTCTTTAGGCAATTCTTTATGACAAGATTTAATGTCTTATCCAGCATTGTGCCTCTTACTACACCCCCAGTCTCCTCACAAGTGAACTAGCCTCCTCCACAGTAAATATGTAAATGCCTCATCCTTCCCCTTGCTACACTCTCACTTTAAAAGATGAAATACTCATTATCTCAACGATTACTTTGCATTACAGTACAGTACACAATACTTGTGGCTGCTTGGTGAACAAAGAAGGTAAATATCCTGTACTTGTAAGATTGTGCTTGTGTGAGTGAGGTGGGGTTAAGTGAAAGGGGAGCATATGGTGTTTAGTAGGGGCAGACCAGCAATGATGTCTCCCATGGGTCCCGCAAACATCTATTATTCACGTTTTAGAGGGTCTCATAGCTGGTCTCCTTATGCTTGGTTATACTGTAGGCAGACTATATGGTCCTTACTTCCATGCATGTTAGAAATATTACAAGCACTGAGATATGCATAAACCCCTTACCATGTTGAATTTCTAATAAAATATTTAGGTAATTAAATACCACAGACATTATGTCTGGTATTTCATTTAAATACCACCTGCATTAAATAAACAAGAGCTTCATCAATAAAATGGCTGGTTTCAGTGCAGATACCATATCTGTTTATGGCCTGATTTAACTACCAGTACATTAGCCTAAGATAACCTTGTTAGTCATGCTAGATCATCCAAAATAAATAAAACCCAGTTGCAGAGTCCCCCATTATCAGTTCTGCATGATTATTGCAGGATTTCATAGTGCGTCTCCTGTGGCCAAAATACTGTACTGCAGTGGCAGACCATGTCAATTGTTCCATCTGTTTAAAATAACCTATTTGACATATATTGTGCTTCCAGGTATGGAGAGGCACCATAGCCAGGATGCGCTACCGGCGAATGCGAGCAGCCCTCATCATACTGCGAGCCTACCGCCGCTACAAGGTCAAATCTTACATCCGCGAGGTCAACCGGCGCTTCAAAAACGTGCGTTCAATGAAGGACTATGGGAAACATGTCAAGTGGCCCATTCCCCCCAAAGTCCTGCGCAGGTTCGAGGAGGCTCTCAGGATCATCTACAACAGGTACCGTCAAATGTACAGTAGGGAGATGTTTGTCAAACAGCTGTTGGCTAAAAGTATGACATTGACCCTCCCCAGATATGATGTTGTGCATACTGTAGCTCACATGCTAGCAACAACCAGATATGGTCACACTGGCAAATAACAGGTACTGTAGAAAAAATAGAAAAGGTATACCTGTTAAAGATTTATTTTTTATTTTTATGAATACATTACTTAAATAATCTCTGTGTTCACCACTCTCTTTAGTCAAAGCCTAAGGTAAAGCAGTATTGCTTCATGGTAAACTTTCTTGACTATGCAAGATTAGAGGTTATGAGAACGTTAAATGTTTGATAAAAAAAAATCTTTCGAGTTAGACCAATTAGGAGTGAACTGAGCCCATGCCAAGTCACAGAGGAAACATGAGACCACCATTGCCTCCGGTGTTATTTTCCACCCAGCTGAGCCCATTTCTTACAAATGTTTCCTTCATCCATGGATACTTACTGGGCAGCCATTGATTTTCCTGATTACATCAAAGCCTCATCACCTCCTTTTATCCCAATGGTTTATTTCTTCTAGCTGGAAAACAGGCCCAGTTTGCTGCCAGTCTCGAGCAGAAACAGGTTGTTTTTTTAATAAACAATGTCGTGTCAGGATAAGTGAGTGAGAGTTCAAAGTATGACTTGACTCTGTTGGAGTGTACCTGCTGTGTCGCCCCCTGCAGGTAGAGTACATGGGGTGCACACATCACGGCATTGTGCAGTAGCTTTGAAGGGGGGAAAAGTTCGTTAATGTGCTCTGTGTGTGCACCTCAAGGTGGTGGGCATGGACGCTGATCAAAGGCCTGTCTCCAGAGGAGGTCTTGCAGGTGAGGGCCAAGGTAGCCACACTGGAGGGCCTGAAGGGCCAGAGGGCTGATCTGGGGCTCCAGAGGGCCTGGGAAGGAAACTACCTGGTGAGTATATACATATGTGTTCAAGCAAGGGTAAATTAGACTGACACTCCATCCATACCAAAGCTTGTCTTGGCTCTTATCTCATAATCAATGTTAGGAGCTACACCTTTGTTTACCCTGCTATGACACCTGTGTGGGGAAAAAAAGGGACTATTAGTAAATAGAATTGCTAATGCTTCCTAATGGCACCTTGAAATCCTACTGACTCAGACAGCTAGCTGTCTTTATCCTGCCACATCTGTGAAAAGGGTCCATTACCTCCAGAGTTATCTTTTCACCCATACAGGCGGTCAATTATAATGTAGTTTTCTACGAAACCCCAACAGCTTCTCTCTGCCTCTCTGTGTCCCTGACAGAAGCGAGACAGCCCTGATACAGCCTCGTCCTTCTCACTGGTCTCCAGCGAGCTGCAGAGGAAAGACAAGTTCATGAGAGTCCTCTTCTCCAGCAACGTGCGCAAGGTAGTTAAGGGATTGGTAAAACAGTGCAAGGAAAATACATTATGCGTGTATTATATACACACACAGATATAAACTAAACTGAACAAAGGGCAGCCCTTGT
Organism: Aphredoderus sayanus; assembly: GCA_027564795.1. Classification (NCBI taxonomy): domain Eukaryota; kingdom Metazoa; phylum Chordata; class Actinopteri; order Percopsiformes; family Aphredoderidae; genus Aphredoderus; species Aphredoderus sayanus. The sequence continues at coordinate 39,415 of JAODUG010065937.1, forward strand.
TGTTGAATATGTTAACCCAATATTGGCAGATGATGAGCAGAATGTTTACACTGTAAATTATTGAATAACAGTAGAGACACAATAGCATAACGACCTACATAAATAAACTTTTGTTTCTTTCTGTAGACAGCCACTCGTTGTGAATACATTTGAGGATATGCAATCATGCATGCGCGCACACACACACACACACACACACACCCGCACACACACCCCTTTCCCTACCCACCCAACTGTTCTTGGTACCGGCCAGCACCCCGTGTGTGTCCTGCCCAGTGACTGATGAGATCCTTTTGTGTTTCCCAGATCAACCGTTTCCACAAGGCGGAGGACCGGGCTGTTCTGATTACGGACCGCCACCTGTACAAGATGGACCCCCTGAAGCACTACAAACCCATGAAGAGCATCCCTCTCTACAATGTATGGCCCTTATTGTTATGACCTCTAACATACCTCTGTTGTTGGTGTGTGTGTGTTTTCAGGTGTAATAGTGGTACAGTATATCCATATAACGATAAGACAATACAGAAATGGTATTGGTTTCTTTGTAGATTGAATCCCTCACAGCACTCGTGTGCTGTTGATTCATGTAGCTCTCTTAAAACCCATTGGAACATGCTCTTCCATTGACATTTTAATACAAATGAAATGTACATGTACATGACAAATAACAATCTTTTGGTGTTAAGGGAATGGTAATTCTCTTAACACCAAACAATGACAGTACAGTATAGTGTTATCATCAGTATCAGTATTATTTAATGGAAATTACGAGTTACTTTTGACCATGGTTGATTACTACACTTAATGATACGGAATCTAGTCCTCAGTTATACATACATAGGTTTATTTTCTAGCTTGATTAAGAGCTTAATTTAGCTAAACATTCAGAACTATTTTGCACTGGCTTTGCAGCAGTCTGTGTCTGTGTGTGTGTGTGTGTGTGTGTGTGTGTGTGTGTGTGTATATGTGTCTGGGGGCGTGGGGGGGAGTGTCTTGATTTTTTCTTTTTCTTCTATGTGCTGTATTTAAAGCTGAATGAGACGGGGCTTGGCATTTTGTCATCAATCATGTTTATTGGGTACAACACTTCTATTCATTTCTGTTTTTCATTTATTCATCTACTATGAACCAATCTCATTAAATCTCCAGTGCATTTGAGTGACAGAATTTCTCCTTGAAGCCACAGCGGGGTCGAGAACCCTGTATGCTATACAAGCTGTATAATTTATTGTTTGCCAACAGTCTCAGTGGTTCTGTGGCATCATGCAATGTGCAACGTGATTGGCTGCTTTAAATTTGTACTCGCACACTGGTAGGCTCATTACAGCTGCCACCTAGACACACACACAGTTGTTTCCATGGTAAAAGTATTAAGCAAATATGTGGCTGTTACATGTACTGTAGATCTAAAATGTACTTCTAAAGACAGACAGACAGTCTTTCTTTAGAAGTACATTTTATATCTACATGTAATGATTCTTTATCAGAACCAGATTTTTGTTTGTTAGTTTATAGTATAGGGGGAAAGGAGAGGGCAGTGCATTCATTTCTGGGGATACATCCCCTGTGGTCTGTGGAAATGAGTGAGATATGAGGTGTGGCGCGACAGTGACAGCAGTGACAAGACTCCCTGTGTTCCATCCGACAAGAGTGACAGGCGGGAATTAGGGCTCTGGCAGAAGGACACCCCAATCTGTATCCCTGCATCTGGCCCACATGAAACACACAGAGGAGGGGAGAGCCACATATTCATTTTCATGATGATTTATAAACCCTGGTATATACGCTTCTGATTCAGGCTTTTCCATAGATTGTCTATGGGATAAAGGTAATAGTTTACACACCCTTTAATTTGCCAGTATAGTCTCCATTAATGTCTACCTGCCAGGTAGGCGAGCGGCTTGGTCAAGGTGGGATAGTGGGCAGGCACACGGAGAGGTGATAATGGTACAGGCAAGGAGCCATGCTGGCGTGTTAGCGATTGACCGGAGGAGGTGGAAGGAAGTTAACCGGTTGTTTGGCCGTTAATTAGCCCACTGCTAACCCCATACTTAGCCTCTGTATGTAATCCTGCCTGCGAGGCAGCATAGAAGGGTACCCGGGTTGACGTATTGCTGGTGAGGAGCAATGCAGCTGTCAGGCAGGGATTTATATGTATGTGTATGGCAGTTAATACCTGCACTGCAAATAAGATCAGGGCGCTGCTAAATGTGCCCTCAGCCACACCGTCCTAAAATATCCGTGCTTAATTATGACTTCCCTCACCTCTGTCTCTCTCTCTGTCACATCTCACAACCCCCCCGCCATTCCCCAAGGCTCCACCTCTCTCTCCATATCCACTCCTATCCATCCTCCAGTTCCTTCTCACTGCACCTTCTCTCGTTGCTCTATCTCTCTCTCTGCCGTTGTCATGCCAACTTCCCCGGGAGACAGCGTTGTCATGGATACGCAGCGGCAGGGCAGATCAGCTGATGTCTGGTGCCGTCCAGGCATGTGCACAAATCGCCCTTCTACATGCCCCCCCCCACACACACACACACACACCCCATGGATCTGATTTGTGATCCGTCAGCTCAAGGTCTCCTCATGCTGTTTTCTGACTATCTTCATTCATTAAATCATTCATCTGTTCATGTCAGTCTGTTTGGCAGCCTCCTCTGTTTATTCATTTATATGTATTTGATTTATAAAAACCCATCCTAGGTACACCTGGGGAAAGCGAGGCAGCAGAATCACCAAAAAACAGCTCCATTAATATACATGTTTCATACACTGCTGTATAATGTAATTGCATCATACCTCTATAGATTAGAAAGAATCCAGTCTAAACGAAGCTTCTGCATTAATCAGCTCGCCAAAACATCATGGAACTGTAAGTTCCCTAAGCATACTTCTACGGTGAATCTCTCTCTCTCTCCCTCTCTTCATTCCTTTTCTCCAGCTTTCCAAGAGTGATTGTTTTTTCTTCTATAAGAATAGAATAGGAGGAAACCCTTTGTTCAGTCCATGTCCCCATGACGACCCAACTGTATACTGTAAGGACTGGACCAGAATGCTCCCGCTAGTTCGCTGTGTATCGATATTGCATCGCCCACTATCGGACGCACTCGCACACAATACATACACACACAAGCACCTAGGCATTTTGCTGTCCACTTGGCAACATGACAAAACCAAGAGATGTCTGGGAGAACAACGGGGAACTAAATGCGAGAATCAGAATGTACCATTACCCAAGTCATTAGAACAACGGCTCCCGTTCCAATCAATTAAGCGTTTAATATAAATGTAAATTCACCCATTCCTGTGTAATTACCGCGGGTGACGGACACATGGCTCTCCGCTCAAATTCCACACAATTACTGAGCCTATTGTCGCTGACGGCCAGAGGTGTCACAGGCGTCACATCGCAGCTACAGGATCTAGCCGCTTGTATGGCCTGGAAGCCCCTTGTATCCCGCCTGCTTCTGATGGAGATGGAATTAGGATTTGCCTCGCCGTGGCATTCTGCTGAGTGGGTATTAATGGACCTGACTGCCTGGCCTGCGGCTGTTTCCTCAGCACAGCACCGCATGTGCTCTGGCTATGAGAGACAGATGAAGAGAGATAAATGGATGGAATGGTACAGGAGAAGAGAGAGAGAGAGAGAGAGGTGATAAGAGGAGATGAAAGAGGTTTAAAGGGGTAATGGCAGAAAAAGAGAAATGAAGGGCTTTGGTAAGGCCCAGATCCAACCAACCAAGATGTGTTTACCTGTGACAAGATTGCTTCCTGTTGTGTGCCTGAGGGAATCATCCTCTTGCATCGTTTGTGTGTGTGTGTGTTGGGAAAGGTGGTTGGAGAGCATTTAACGGCATGATTAGGCCAAGGGGAACGTGATCAATACCTCCAACCACCGATTTCCTATATCTTCAAAGAACTGTGTGCTATACTGTAGATGGCAAGCACTATGTGGCTCTTTATTTGGCTTGTAGGGTTTTTATTTAATGCCACAACAGAAATGGGAGGCTGGGCATTGGTTGAGGAACAGTGAAACCTGCCAAAACGGTTGACTAGTTAAAGGCACCATTTTTGTTCAGAAGTTTCCTTGTGGTTGAAATCAGCATTACAAAACCTGGTTTTGATTTGAGACTCGTCAAGAGCGCATACCCCTTCCCACACCTGAGAGGTTGACACTTCTCTCTACTCTTCCCCATACCACACACAGCCTCACACTATTCTCTACTCCTCCCATTACACATGTCCAAGTGGAAATGTTAGTTTCTGATGGTGGAGGGGAGGTATATCTGTAATGTCTCTCACCACAATATGTGTGTGTGTCTTGGCAGTGACTGTTGAGGAAAGTGTTGTATTATACAGTAGTTTGTTTGGTACCACAATTCTGGACAGAATTGGGGCCTTCATAGTCTGCCATAAGATAACTGCGCTGAGAAGCTTCTTTTCTCACCCCGACTGAATTGTCAAAGACTTGTCTTTATTATGAAAGCAAATATCTGCTGAATTCACCATTATATTCCCATGGTCATATTTCTTTACTTCCTAGTTAAATAAGGGAGGATAGATTGTAGTTTGTACTCTGAAAGAGTCCACGTGCCTTAAAGTCCCTATGGACACAATAACTATAATCCCCTTGTGTGTGTGTGTGTGTGTATTATCCCGCTTATATACTGTAGTATGTGTTTATTTGCAGGTGTTCGTAAATGTGCATACGCATGTGACTTTGTTTTTAGCCTTTCTGGTTTTGTGCACACTTATTTGTTTAAGGTGGGTCTGTGTGCATGCATGAATGTCTTTTATTGTACCTGCGTTAATATTTTATATCCATGTCTCCTGTCCTTGTCCCAGGTGACGGGGTTGAGCGTTTCCCCAGGCAAGGACCAGCTGGTTGTCTTCCACACCAAGGACAGCAAGGATCTGGTGGTGTGTCTGCAGGGCATGGTGCCTACCTCAGAGAGCCGCATCGGGGAGCTGGTGGGCACCCTGCTGAGCCACTTCAAAAGGTGTGTGTGGGGGCAGTGGACACTGTGTGTGTGTTTGGGTGGATATCAAGTAACGAGAATGGAATGGTGGAATTGTCTGTGCGTCTTTGTGTATGTGTGTTTGAGAAATAATTAACCCTTGTGATGTCCTCTGGGTCAAAATGACTCAAATCACTACCTCTTTGTGGCAGATAGAAGGCGCTAAACCTAATTCTACAGCTTACCGACACGATGTGCACTGCTGGCACAGCAAAGTTTGTGTTTGAAACCCGAGGACAACAGGAGTGTTAAACGGCACATAAAACAACACAAATACATAAAGAAATATCTAAAGAAATAAATACACTCAGCAGTGACAATTGAAAAACACACAAATCATACACAATCAGATGGTGTTGCCAGGTGGCCAAATATGAGATTTATGAGTACATTATGAGAGTTAAAGGAGTCATTCCATGAAAAACCAATATTGCTTGTTTTTTAAAATGGTTATGTCTATGTGACTTGGAGAAGTACTGGACCTTTCAATGTTCTGTTACCTTCCCAGTCTGTAATGTAATGAAAAGAGAGACGGAGAAACAGGCATAGTAGAAAAGGGCATGTTTTCTACGTAGATGGGGATAGGGTCCTCATAGTATATGGTAACCCCTAAGAGGATATGATCGTCCATAGCCATCTACTGTAGTATTCAGCAAAATATACAAGATACAAGGAACTGAAGTCAATCGCCAGTACACAAACCTTAAGTAAAGGTTTATTGTTCAATACTTACAGATGATGAAATATGTAAACTTAGCTTTTGATAACTGATATGCACAAACACAACTCCAGTCATCTATATTTTCTGCGACAGTTAGTAATACCATATCAAAAGCTAACCTTCTATTATGAAATAATGCAATGCTTGTGGTGGATACATACTGTATGGCTGGTTATGAAACATCACCCCTGTTCTGTCCCTACACATGATCCTGGCGCTGTGTGACCACTGCTGTTGTGCTAATGTTGAGGTGAACAACAATGACCCCCCCATTCTGCCTCCCGTATCTTTAAGTCTGAACGGTGAGGCAGAATGATTGTGCATTAACACCTGGAAAACAATGTGGAAAATAAAAAGGGATTCTTGTTAAAACCAATTTACAAACCGGTTGTACCGCTGAAGTCAGAGGCAGTATTGTCTCCAAAAACTTAACAGTTGCAAAGCCGTAGCCTTACGTCAGTAGGCCTACACTACGTTGAAGTGTAGGTGAGTTGAGTAGTGGCTCATTTGCATTAAAGCAACAGTCACTGAAAGCGACTGTTTTCTGAGGGTAGGTTTAAAATGGGCCAAATATGGTCCTATTCCACTTAATCATGTGGTATTTTCATACTAAGCATGTCAAATACATTGCATTGAGACTTTAGGAACTGTGTAAACATGTGTAAAAGGGGCATGGAATATCCACTTTAAGACACTGATCATCTCTGGGATTTGTTGATTATTATCCGTCAGTATAATGAAATTGCAGATATATACTATACTTTCATTAGCTTGCTTATGTGTTTCTATGTTCTTTTTAAAACTGCCCCATGTCATGGTAAAAAAAAAAACACCAGGACCATTTTGAGAAATGTACAGTGAAAGCAATCACTCACTGTCACCACGGCAACTGTGCTGTTCATCACAGTTCAGATCAGGATAATGTGCATTAGATTCTGAAGGCTAACACTTCACGGCTCAAAATAGGTAGCTAGTAGATGACTGTGCTGTATTGGTAAACTAAGTATCTACATCAAGCATGGGATTGCTGGACCACATTGTTCAAATCTGTCTGGTAATTACAATTCACTCATTGACAGGAATATAATGTCCATTACATTACTGCTTAGCTGTCCTTGACACGGAAGAATATATAAATGTACTGTACATTAGCCAACAGTAATCCGACTTCCAACATTGAATGTGCATTTATATTAAGCATTCAGACTCATACATTTATTAGTCAGCAAAAGAAATTATGGGTGTTCTTTTTTTCTATTCCTTTGTAACTGCTGACCTGGTTGGGAGATGGATTTTAATATTAATATGATGTCGGCAAGGATACAAGTCAATGTAATATTTTATGTATGTAAATGCACTTTTGCCCTCTTCCTTCCTCTCCTGAAGTAATGTCAGTTTATAATGTTTTTAAGTAAGGAATGAATGTATTTATGTGGTTGGGTTTATCGTATGTCCATCAATCTGAAGCCTCTGAACTAGTGGGTGCAAACTGGCTTGTCCACCTGCGAGCCAGTCAGCTGCTAATTGGTATGCATATAGCACCGGTGATGCTCCACCGGGTAATGTGTTTGTTAATTATCTATAGTTAGGGAGGTGTGTGCAGGTGACACCTCCTTCCCCTTGAGACCCTGAGATAGTCCTAGCTGAGGGCAAGCTTGGGTGTAGGCTGTGGGTAAAGGAAAAAGGGTGGTCTGACTCCTTATTTATTTATCTATACAGCGCACATGCTTCTCCAAAAACTCCATTGTGTATAGTGACAGGATTAATTTAATAAAATGTATAGCCTTTTTGATATTTTTATTTTCAGTCCTTGCCATCAGTTATCTGCTGTATTTAGATGCTACTGTTGAGTCCAGAACCTATTCATGTGGCACACATTGGCCTGTGTGTCTGTATGGCTGTTTTATCTTGATGGACATTGCCATACCTGGATGTTATCATAGTCTGTTGCTGAGCCTGCTGCTGTAAGGGTGTCGGGCTGAAAGGTGTGCCTCTGGGCTAATGTAATGACTCCGCATGCACGCCCATCCATCACTTTGAGACAGACCGTACAAAGAAGACTGGCTGTGTGTGTGTGTTGTGAGTGATTGCATTTTAATACCTTCGAGCTCACGTGCATCCATGAATCTCCCAATAATTAGGTGTGTGTGTGTGTGTGTGTGTGTGTGTGGGCGGCCACAACACGCATGTGTACCAGCTTGGGGCCCTGAGAGGCTGTGTGTAGGCATATAAGTGTGTGTCACGCATGCCTATTGCTGTTCCTTGTAGACGTGGCTTTAACCTTTTATCTCTCCTTGAACACACTGCAGTGCCCCGCCTTCAAAACATACACACACACACACACACACACACGCACACGCACACGCACGCACACACACGCACATGCGAACAGAAAGTTCAGGACACACATGGAGTGTGTGTGTATGTGTGTGTGTCAGAGCAACACGCTTCATCCTCCCCCATAGTGTCGGCACGATCGAACTAGAGTGACACACACACTTCATAGTCGACGTCAGTTTTAATGTTCTGTTGTCTCTTTTGTAAAGGCATTGCTTATTTGTGTGTGTGTGGTATTATACTTTGCAAACATCTGGACTGGCAAAATACAATTGTTTCAGTGTTGGCGTGTTTCAATGGGGATAGCAGCAGAGACTTTCCAGCTGCCTGAAATGGAAGCGATTGGGGGGGAATTGGGACGCGTGTATGTGTGAGACGATAACCCTCTTATCTTCCGTGACGCACCGGTTTGTCTAGAGGAATGCAAACACTCCCGTCTTCGTTCTGCATAAAGACGCGGCAGGATTACATTCCCATGCCTGCCCGTCTCTTCCCTCCCGCCGCCTATTTTTGACTACATCCCCTTTGTTCTCTCTCTCTCCCTCCTCCCCCATCTTTCTTCCCCTCTGCCTCCTGATTCAGCGTCTCCACAACTCCCCTCCTTGAGGACATGAAATATTTAAGGTTGCGTCGCTGCTGAGGCCTATATTTAGATGGGACACCCCCTCCTTCTCTCTCTCTCTCTCTCTCCCTCTCTCTCTGTGTTGACATTCACCCAGCACATTAGAACACCCTAGCTACTGCAGTGCGTTCCCCCCACACTCCTCTCCATTGCTGGTATTGCCCTGCAATTTTAACAATTAGTGTGTGATCGCAGTGTGTGTATGTGGACCCCCCCAAAGTGTGCACACATGTTTATGTGTGCTTCTGCCGCATCTTCCTGCCACATCTCACCACTGCACATCAGTGGCTGGTGCTACAATATATGAATGTGACCTGGTAGCAGGAATGAGTCAGTGATTTCTCACTGGGCTTGTAGCCAACTCAGGCATGTGATATGGAATGGTATGGTCGTTTACTAAGGCTGTACACTCTACAATGATTGGTATGGCGTACTGTGTTATGGATGTACAGCAGCAAATGAGGCATGCCTTTTAATTCAAACACTGACCAGGTGAGTCCAGGTGAAGACAGTTACCCATTAGTTGATGTCACCAGTTAGTCCAGTGAAGGGTTTTTAAGGCAGTTTATGAAAAGAATGCCACAAAATGTAACGGAGACACGAATCTCTTTGATGTTCAGTGTGTATTTTAGCATTCCATCATAGAGTTGTGTAATTCAGCTTTAATGTGCTTTATTCTCTGGGTATAGTTTAACAAAAAAAAGTTATACATGTTCTCACAAATTGCTGCATCAGACATACTGCTCCCTCTGGCTTTCCCCACCCATGCTGAGTCCTTACAAAAATAGATTTTTAGTGTTGAATAATTCATTCCGAGCATTAGTTCTCACAGGTGATAAACTGCAGTTAAGTAGAAGGTACCGGTAACTTCACTGAACAGACTAATTTTTTTTACTAATGTCCATATCTTTGGAGTTCCGGGGATGGTTGGAAACGATACATATTTTGCTACAGTAATATGTGTGTGTGTGTATGTGCGTGTGTGGCAGGAGTTGATTAAAAGCATTTATGTTAAGGATACTTACCAGAGAATCTCATTCCTTGGTATTCTTGTCAGTTAGTTGAGTTTCTTAATAAAGGCACAGCCATGTGGGTTTCTACAGCAACAGCTTGTCTCATATCGGCTGTCCCTCCTCAGTGACTAATGGAAACCTTGGATGAATGGAGGTCTGATAATGGAGAGGTGGAGAGAGGCACTCAAGTAAAGGGCTTCTTAGATGGGGGTGCTTCCTGTTCTCATTACTTTCAGTTTATTCGCTGAATCTTGTTTCTTCCTTTCATTTAAATCTTTATCTTTCTTATTTCAATTCTCTCTCCCCCATCTTTCTTTTCCTGTAGGAGTTCATTAACATCCGTCTTCCCTTCTGCACTTTGAGTGTATTGATGTCTCTGAGTCTCTCTCTCCCTCTGGGAAATAAAGAGGGAACTTGGAGCACCAGTTTATAACAACAAAGTCTTCTCAGATCTCCTTTCTGTTTGACTACTCACCTGCCCCATATTTGTCTCCCAGACGCCCAGCTCATTCATACTATCTGCTGTTATTTTCTTTCGCTCTCTATCTCTCTCTCTCGCTCTCTCTCTCGCTCTCTTTCTCTCTGCCTGCCACAGTGTGATCCGTTAGAGAGACAGCCAATCGACTGCCCCAAG
>JAODUG010065938.1:0-34862 GCA_027564795.1 Aphredoderus sayanus
CTCCTTCACATTGAAAGGAGCCAGTTGAGGTGGTTTGGGCATCTGTTAAGGATGCCCCCTGGGTGCCTCCCTAGGGATGTGTTCCAGGCGTGTCCAGCTGGGAGGAGGCCTTGGGGAAGACCCAGGACTAGGTGGAGAGATTATATCTCCACACTGGCCTGGGAACGCCTCGGGATCCTAGTTAACGTGGCACGGGAAAGGGAATTTTAGGATCCCCTGCTGGAGCTGCTACCCGCGACCCGACTCCGGATATGCAGTTGAGGATAGATGGATGGATGGATTTCATTCAATAATTCCTTTTTGGCTTTCCATAGGCAACTCTGGTATGGTAACTCTGATATAAAATAAAAAAATATTGATATTTATGTAGCTAATAAACTCTAATAAAATTATATTAACTCTGATATTTATGTATTACTTTTTGCTCAGTTCCCCCTTTCAGTTAGTTATTTTTATTTATTTATTATTATAAAACATGTTATTAACAAAGCAAACAAACAAAAAAATAAAACAGCAATAACTTAAACACATGTGCACTGCAGCCTGATTAACCGAATTGCTGCCGGTGTATATGGGCAACAGATGGAGAGGGTGGTCAGCTCCTCAGACCAAGTGGAGGAAAAAACCTAACCCGAACAACACCAGCCATGTTTTTCTGGGACTACCGCACACCCTCATGGTAAGAAAGCCGGTAACGGGAGGCAGCGGGAGCCCCACCCCCCGGTGAGGGGAGGAGACAATGGATCCCAGGCCCAGGGACACGCCACCTGACCCAGACATGAACAGAGGCCCAATGCCCAAAGCCCCAGACCCCCGGGTCCAGAGTGGTCCCCACACCATCTTCCCTGTCTATCTGTCTCCTTCATATTTCCCTTTACTTTTTGTGAAGATATGCCTCTCTCTGCTCTGTGTTGGCATTATATGTCTATTGCCGTGCAATTTCTGCCTCATTCAAGGACATATTCTGAGAAAAGTAATGATCTCATTAGTAATCAGTGACATATTAGCTAATATTATAAATGATTATTACATTCATTCAACAATGGTCACACGTTTTACTGAAGTGGTGTTTCAGGATCTTTTCTTCGAGCAAAGCATTTCATAGTCTTCAACAACTTTGATTCCTTCTGCTCCTGCTGCTATGCCCATGACCCCTGCACACACTGTCAAAATACATCCTGAGGGGAGGACACAGAGCCTATCAGAGCCCTGCCAATCTAACTAGATACTACATGCATGTGTGGGTCTGCACTACGCTATGTATGTGAGAGAAAAAAAACATAATAAAGACATACATGTTCCTTTACACAACAGGGTAAAAATCTACAAGTGTTAGTGTTAATTCACTAATATATAAAAATCCAGTGCAATGTAACAAACCCATTTATATCCTGCGTGTTATGTAAAATAAAATTACAAATGAAAATGAAAGGATCTCAGTAATATTGACACATTATGTGTGTATTTTATGTATTATATAAACATGTATGTGTGATAGTGTATAGAATATATATATACACACACACACATACAGTCCATCCATCTTCAACCGCAATTTTTACACACACATTGTAGTGTACATAATCTGATATACAAGGTATTATATATGTTTTATATCACTGAGAAGTGTCATGGCATGCAGTTTTCCCTGTACTCTAGACTAGGCTAGACTGTTCTGCTAACCAAGGCCATGATACACGTGACTCAGCCTTTTCTCACAGTCAGAAACAGTGAGAAAAGGAGAGAAACATTCCAGTAACAGATATATTAAAAACATCTGTAAGACTATGTATTATAACTGCTGCTGTGAATAAACCACCGAGCACTCTCCATCAGATTCATTGTCTATTAATATATAAATATTACTGTGAATTTCTACTCTATCACCTTTTAACATGTCTGCTAAAAAAACCACACAAAAGTGACGTCATGCAAGAGGACATGACAAACTTGGCCCTACAAGATACAATAAGATATTCCTGCAGCATTCATGTCCCATGAGTAAGTATACTTTACAAATATATACAGCAGATCCAATGACACAATGTAGTTGGGGTGAAGTTGGGCTTTCCAACAGCTGGAACAGTATCAGTTGTGTAAAACTACTTCAAAGTGGAGTAAGCTATACTGGAGAAAGATTGTTGATATTTCAACTCAACTAAACACTTATCCTTTCAGTGCTGCACCAGAAGCCCCACACTGGCATAGCTGGACTTGTGTTGTGCAATCTGCACTACTGTATAAATACAGACTTTGTTCAGAACCAGGGCTGTCTAGGAACACTGGATTCATTTTCAGCATGCACATAGGAAAGGCAGTGGACTGTGAGGAGACAGTTGCTGAATTAGACAGTGTATTGGACTAGAAACACTGATCACACATTTAACTTTTATGCTTCCATCTTTCAAATAACTGTATGAGTGAATAATAAGTGTGTATCAGTAATCTTATCGAAAACCAGTATCATTTGTGTCTTCTATTCTTTGTGTTAAAAAAAAAAATCAGAAAAAACATTCATTCATAAATCATCATTTATTACAAAAGCATAAAAAAATACATGACATTTTTACAAGTGTGCCAATGTGTTTTAAAAAGATGGATTTGTAGATACAGTGAGATCAATTCAGATGCATTGAAAAATAACATGCATAAAATACATTTGCTCACATTTTCTCTGGTTCAAATACAGTATCTAATGTCACCCACATGAAGTCTTTCTGGATAGAATACTGTATTATCGAGGTGTCTGGAACAGAACGTAAGGAAGGACACAGCTATATGCATGCATTATATACAAAGTCATGTGTACTAATCCACAATTTCAACCGGTTTGGTTCCAGTAGAGCTTACTACAGTCTAGCTGAGGTGTGGAGAAATCAGATTATTTGTTGAGAACAAACCTCATTGAAGGATTAGCTGACTGGAGACCTTATATCAATGGTGTAGGTGCAAGTGTTCTAGAAATCTTGCCGGATATTCTCCTTGTTTTCATCCCCTTGTTGTTGTCTGAGCTGGCTGACCTCATTCTCCAGGTGCACAATGGCACGTTCTATCTCATAGTTCTTACTAACCAGAGCCACCCAACTGTTAAGAGAAAGACAGGTGCGTCATGACAGAGAGAAGCTGTGTAAATCTTTTTTGCACATGAAAGCAGTTCTGAAATTAGCAACAGTCATAGATACCTTCATGAACTGCTTCTTAATAAATACTTTGGGCATACTTTGTAACATTGGGACAGGCAAAGACATCAGTTTCTAACACAATGAAAAAAACCATGCAATTTATTGCAATTACCTACAGGCAACCATGTGATTAATCACAAACAATTATTAGCATGGTTGACTGTAGTTAATGGCTAGCTCTAGTTATGTTGAGTAGAATGTTCACCTTTGAAGTATATGTAATTTAAATCTGCTAAATGAATATATGTGCGACCAATGCACTGCAATGCAAATCTGCAACTGGGAGTTGTCAAAATAACATACTTTGACTCCAGCTCTCTGAGTTTGGCCCCTCCTGCCAGTTGATCGTTCTTACGCTGCCAGTTCAAATCTTGAATTTGTTTCCTGCAATAAATAAAAACATTTTTAGTTGTATAACTTTATCCTGGTTAGAGAAGAATGATTATCATGCAAACAATAAGAAAAACATGTAATACCTAAATTTTTGAAGTTCCTTTTGAGCCAACTCAATCATATGGGCCAAGTTGCTGAAGGATGAGGACACATTAGAAACGATCAAAATCACTGATAGGTCATTCTGAACTGTAGCATTCATATTATATTCCATGAAAGTTACAGATAGGGAGTGTACTGTTACGTACTCATTGTAGACCTTCCATCCGTTTGTGCCATACTGTGACATGAGCTCCAAGTTCTCAATACGAACCGCCTGGTGTTCCAGCTGAGCCATGGAGTTATTCACACTCTCCTGCCATGCTGTGATGTCATTCTTCTGTCCAGCGGTTGGTGCAGGGAGCTCATATCTGTAAATAGGAAAAACACCAGTTAACTTCACAGGCAATGATGAGAATTAAGTGTGGGATGTCGGCTAGGAGTATTGTACTGTACATACGTTTACATGCCATCTGTAAACGTATGTTAAACTTCCAGCCTTACAATATACATGAAATAATGTATTACAATGCTTAGTTTTCAACCATGGTAATCAGGGTTTCGCAGAATCATCTAGACCGGCACTTGATGTGCATACTGCAGGTGTTTACCTTTTCATGCTGAGAAGTTCAAGGGGCTGTCGTGCTGCCAGTCTCTCAAATTCATTCCTCATGATCTCAGTCTAAAATGGAGTTAAGAACATAATTTCAGTGCGAGATAAATTACAACTTTGAACTTTCACCAACTCTAGATATGTGACCAAGGCCTGGAAGAGGGTTTCCTATGTAATAGATTTGTCACCTCAAAAGCAGAGAAGTCAGGAGTGGCTAGATAGCTGAGGTAGTTTTTGGTCGGCCTGTATCTCCTGGTCTCCTCCTCTACCAAGGCTGCAGCCTGGAGCACAAAAGACAAGTACATTTGTAGGGTAGAACATTCTGGTTTACATAACCCATTATAAGTATAACTTATCAGCGTGCCAATGTGCGTGAAGAACTTTACTGTTACTGTAAAGACTGGAATCCTAGAGAGATATCAAATGTCGACTCTAATGATAATAGCCCCACCTGGCTGGCGTTGTATATAAACAAACACACCAATATTATGAATAATAAAGTAAATAAAGTAAAACCGCATAGCTATCAACAAATAGATCAATGACCGGATATTCCTATTTAGATTCATATTTAAATATAATAACTGAGAAAACAATGACTTCAATGTGTAGGGGTTAGCCAGCTAACCAATCTATCTCAAGCATCAACGACTCACCGCTTCTCTGACGCCAGCTGCATCATAACCTTGGTCGAAGTATGGAAGGGCATCAACAAACACCTCGCCCGCTACAGATGCGGTCCCGGCCATTTTTCAAAAGTAGATTCTGTTATGTTTTCTATAATCCCCGAACCTCCAAGTGTCGTGGTTAGCAAGGGGAAGCACTAGCACAAAATTACTTCCGCTACAAAAAATACTCGCATTTACTTTGTACACGCCGTCTAGCGCTATGATATGTTACTGCAGCCAAGTAAGCTGAGAGGTGCCAACGTACTGTAAAGGCGTTACACTCTTCACAGTGGAATGTGATTGCCTGAAATACATAAAAATAGGATAAAAATTTGTCAAATCGGTCACCTGGCTCAACAAGCTGGTAAAGCAAGCAATGAATATATTAAGTAGATTCAAATACGTATATAAAAATATCATTGACAAGTGAGAGACACAAGAGTACAGTAAATATTTATTTATTGCCTCATTCTCATAACTTTTTTTTTTTACTTTCACCTTTCGGCAGAACCAACAAACATAAACTTGGAAAAATGAGCCCAACTGAGCAAGATTGCATGCACGAGATATGCATGATAATCATGAAAAAAGGGCTACCCAGCAAACCCACTGCCTCTAAAATAAAAGTAAGATGATCAGTTTATGTTTTCAATTCTCAGTTGCATTCTCACGTGCACATGTAAAGAGCAACCATTGGTTTTATCTGTCCCCGGCCACCACATGAATTTGAAAACAGTAACAGTAATTTAGGTGGTAGTGGGGGTGGTGATCCCCTCCAATAGACCTAAGTCTTGTGGCTCCACACCTAAGATAGGCATTAGGCATTATTTTTAGTCAAATTACTGTTTTTCCAACTGCACTGCTACATTTACACAGTACACTAAAATATTTCTACCAGGATTAATCTCTAGCAATATTACATTTACAAACACACTAGTATTTGTACCTGAAATAGGCTGAATTATTTTGGGGTTTGGTTGCTCTTTAATAAAAAGCATACAAAGTCACAGGCCTTGAAAAAACCATTGCACACAAAAAAAAAAAAGCTAAACCTTTAAAATTAAGAATATTTGTAGGGAAGCTTCCACCCAAACTGATTACAGAAATGTGCAAAACATTGTCACCAGCTTTAGCCACCTGTAGCTACAGTAGTAGTACATGTCGATTGGTCATGATGCAGTCTATATACTGAGAGTGTTGAAAGCTGGTACTAAGGTAACAGCTTCTGGCAGGTTCTGATTCTGGTCCTGGTTTCCTTTGCTTTGCAGAACTTTCTGCCGATGCCTCTCCTCCTGCCGTTTCTTCCTTTCCATCCGCAGTTGAACTTTCTTTTGCTTATTAGATACCTGGGTGGGACAGGGTGGGGAAAGAAACATTAGAAAAATAACGGGACAGGAATATGAGGTCTGTGGGTACTTGAACATGATATATACCTTATATACCTTAGGTTTGTGCAAGTTGCTGTCCTCTGTCTCCTGCTTGTTGTCCCCGCCATCTGTGGCTGTAACTCTAGAGCATGGACAGGATTCCGAAGCACACTGGTCCTGGCAGGCCTTGCTCTGCACAGAACCTAACAGCCACTCGGAGTTGATAGTGGCAGCACTCAGCTGCAACAGGTTCTCCTCCTCCCCTGAAACAGCAGATACATACCTGAATAGAGGCCGTCATTGGGACCACTTTACTGTCTTTAGAAGTGACCATAATCACCACTGTATGTTAAAGCTATACAGCTTTTCTATGGCCATTAATCATCAGTCACATTTCACTGGCATAAAGGCAATCTCCCTCTGAACTGGAACTTGTGACACAAATGTTTCCAAAATCTTTCACACCAATGAAGACAATATATATATCCATAAGCAATCCATAATTTTGCGTTTTTTCATGCAAAATTGGACAGTTGTCCAAAAGAAATGCTTTATTGTGTAATGAAAGCTATTATGTACTATGTATTATACAACGCACTGACCAGGTGAGTTACTGGAAAAAGAGCAAGGCATCCTTATAGGACCTTTTATTACATGGGATCTATGGTTGCACAGCACACCACATAAGCTAAGTGTAGCTGGGCTCTGGTGGTGACAGCAGATTATCATATAAGCCTGGAAGTGGCGTGCTGATTCCACAGCCAAATATTTTTGCACTTCTGTATCATGCATTTGCATCGCACATTTACTCTGTGATTCACCTCTGCTCTAGTGGCTCAAACGGCATTTACATGGGTTGTAGATAGATACGAGGCTAATATGGGTCTTCCCCCTCCAACCCCGCCCCATACACTCACCCTGAATTGCTCGGTTTTTGATGGAGCTCAAGATTAGATTGTCTTCTTCTAAGGCTGTGGGTGAAGGTGTTGCACATGTCTCTCTCTGACCGTCCCCAAACGCACACTGCTGGCTTCCAGTTTTCTGCAGGTTCTGACAAGGGCAAAGATAACAAGCTGAATGTTATCTTTCACTACTTCTGTCCACCCAGCCGAATGAACAATGATTAGCAGGAGACATAAGACCTTAGTCTTACTCAGACAATTCAGGTTAACTACATGACAATATAAATATATAAATCTCGACATGAAAACATGGAGAGAAGGTATAGTATGTGGAATATACCTCTATGCGCAGTTGAGCAGGGCTCTCTGAATTGTCCCCGATGCGCCTCACACTATCATAGTGGTCGCCATAGCGATAGGCAATGTGTAGCTCTCTGCACACTTGCTTCTCTGAAACATTTATCTGCATTGAGAACATAAAATGCAGACCACCAATTAGTAGAACATTAGTAGAAAGGTAGATGAATAAAACATTTGAAAAGCGGTTTCTCCTACCTCCCATAGTGGGGTGTTAAGCTGATGGATAACTACTTTCAGCTGCTGACTACGAGCAAAAGCCACAATAGCGTCATTGCCAGCAAATGTACCAGGCTGAGCGAGGTTGGACACTGCAGGGTGAGAACAAAACATAACATAAGGGCCCAACTGTCTAGGTATAAATAAATGGAACATTGGATATGCCATGCCCTCTCTTTAACAATAGTCCACTCTGACTTTTATCCCTTTAACTTCCATTAACATGTACTTTCGTAATGTTTCTTTTAAAACAAAAGCATGTCTTAGTTAAGAGGCCAAATATTAAGCTGAGCTATTTTCATACAGTGCTGCGTGAATGGAACATCGTCTTCCACAAAGGGCTCAAAGTCCTGCCGATGGGACATCATATACTGAACAGTCTCCTGTCGTAGTCGCAGATGTCCCCTGGAATGGCCTTCTAACTGGTCCCCAAGAGCCCTGAAAAGACAGTTTCTGTGGAAAAGACACCAACAAGGCCATATATAAGCCATATATAAGACATATGATGATGACATTACAATGGTTCCAAAAGCACATAGATCATTATTATAGCGGGTTAACTTAAAGCCTAAAAAGGAAGGGATTGCATTTTTGAATCAGAGGCATAGAGTGCCATGTAAAACGTTATAGTTTTCATTTAAAACAAAAGAATGTCATTCAAGTGTCATGACACTGACAGATTACTATTTGTAACTAAACAAATAGTATAAGCAATTAGAATATCCCTCTTAATTGGAAGAATGTGAAGAATGTATGTATGATACAGGATATCTTACATAATAAATGCCTCAGAGAGGAGACAGCCACAAAGAAAACATGTTTTTGAGAAGAGAAGGTCTTTAACAACGTCCATGTACAGTATATATCAAAAGCCCATCTGTGTCCTTTTAGCAGAGTCACAAGCAACAATGTGTGACTCTTGGGAAGCAACTTGTAAGAACACTGTCCAAGCCAAGTCTGTACTGACTGCCTCTGTCACTGTGCCACAAAATCTGACTTTGCCTGCAAAGATTTTCCTCAGGTTTGCTGTCAAGAATTGTAGATTTTACTTGACAGTTGCCAAAGATAGCCAAAATAAGTCATGATTCTCTGTTTTTCAGCACACATGATGAATCAGTCTGCATCTATTCTACAAGAGACACTCCACAAACTCCACAAACACACAAGTAGTTTGAATTGTCATAAACTGAGAAATGTACAATACAGTCACAACTTGAGATGTCTAAATAACTAATTGAGAATCAGAAACAAATTACATTATTTGGCAACTATAAATGCTTTCCTATGTTCTATCAGATGTTCTACCTATGTTCTACCAACATGTGTACCAGAAACATAGGATGATGCACAGTTGAAGAATCATGTGATCATGATTCTCCAACTCTTTTTCTGGGTCTTACCCATCTCCTGGGACCTCTCTAAGCTTGAGCCCCAGTGCCTGCAGTTGATTGGAAAAACTGACAAACTCCTCCCCTTCCTCTCCATCCTGAGGCCGGTTCCTGCGGTCTTTGGCGATAGCCCTTCTTGCAGCCCGTTCATCGCGCTTGCGTTCCACATCAACTTTTTTGTTGCTCCGGGCAGGTTTTGCCGTCTGCTTCCGGGACATAGTGGCTACAGCCTACAATACCTTAGTATAGGCGATTATGGCACTGTAATAGGACATGGATCACTCGCTTCCTTACATTTGGAACCTATTTAAAGGACGAGAAAAGAGAGATATATATATAAATAAATACACATTATTGTCACTGTTGGGTAGATATGACCTTATGTGCATAGATGAATGTAACGCCAGACTAGTTTTATTTAGACGTACAGTTAATCTTAAATACACAATAAAAAAGAGTTCTAAATAAATTAAGACGTAGACCGCAAAAACTGTATAACGATCGGGGCAATATTATTAAAGGCAGATACCCAGCCAAAGATACATGCAGTAACACTATTTTCATACTTTTCTACACTGCACAATATACGCCAGCTACGGTCTTGGCTGTACACAAGTAAAATCATTCCACCAAAACGTAGTTATCGAACTAACTAGCTAGCAAAGTTGGTTGTTCCTCAAACACTCGTTTCTTGACGCATCAGATGGCCATTTTTAAGCTAGCGTTAGCAATGAACTGTATTAGCCTACACCAACATTAACATGTAGTATGTACACCTTTACAAACATTACAAATTTCTGCAGGCAAAAATGAGCACATAACTTACATAAAGTCAAATGTATTGGGCAAGCTGTTTATACTAAACAATTAATAAATCGTGCATGAGTTTCGATTTGTTTACAATCCAGGTTCCGCACACACTTCCGTTACGTCATCATATGCCGATCGCCGATTGGACTAAATCATGCTATTATGGTGCCACGCGAACTACAATAGTTGGACCTAAGAATTTGACACTAGCTATTTTAATCTGTTAACAAATGATAATAATGTATTTTAGCCTGCATCTGTTAAAAAATGGCCATAAGTGAATTCTAAAGCTTTCCATTAAACCCCAGATACAACAATGTAAATCATCATTAAGTACATGAAAGTGTCACTGACCTAGCATGTAGACTAATAACCCAAATATTATAATTGCAATGATTTATAATAGAATAACTTGAAACTGCTAGGCATATAATGTAACTATAATGAGCTGTCCAAGGTGCTGAAGTAGACAGATTATGCATAGGAATTTTAAATAGCTATATATACGTTCACGTTCATACTGCCAGTGCCACAATATGCTATAATGACTTTTAATTCCAGTTATTTTACGTATTAGTAAAGTTCGTTATCTGGGGTGCTGCTGATTAATGCTTAACCCTTTTAATGTAACTCCACATTAAAGACTCAGGAAGGTGAGATGCTACAGGCCTACTAGGCCTATAGCAAATGGGTTCATTTTTATAGCACTTTTGGAACTTCATTGCACGGGGTTGGATAACGGTGGTTAGACATAACATATATCACAACTCCTCCACCAGGGGGCACTGTTTCACAATTGCACCGCAAATAACCGTACTTGATTTGTGAACCTCTATTTTGTTTCAGTCAGAATGAACAGTGAGAGGTGAGACATTTATTTAGCCTGTTATTTTTGTTTGGTTTCATTTTTGTTTTATTTGAATTATAGCCCTAAAATCTATTAAATGAGGTATCTCACATAATGAGGAAGCTGCACAACCACCTTTTTCTTTTATAGCAATATAGTTAAATGTGATATTTTTGAAACCCGAAAAACAAAACCAAGCAAGCAAACAAACAAACAAACAAAAAAGCAAAAATATTGGTAAAACCAAAGTTGTGACAACAACCCCGCAATGTTGGGTTGATTGTGTGTCAGAACGCTACTGTAATAAACCTTGGCTACTTTTTTATGCGATTGCTAAAAAACACTATATAGGCTATCGTTTTTCCACATGACATACATATTTAATGTAGGCTGTTGGTGAAATTATTATTTTTGAGTATGCTAAGAAATAGGCCCATATGCTCAGGAATTTAAATTTGACTATTAACCCCGCGTTCTCCCATATATTTACTGGCTAATTTTACTAAAATTTAATTGAATAATTTTGCAAAAATTCTGGCTCACACTATTTGTAAACTGATGCCTGACCTCGAATCAATGCAACAATAAAAAATCACTGTAAGCTTTAATATAACCAAGGGATGGATCATGGATGGACGGACAGACGGATGAGGATGATCTGACAGTAGCTCGAAGATGAAACAGCCTAATGCAGACTCTGTACAGTAGGTACGCTGTAGGCATATGAGAATTATGAAAAATATGCAGTAGCCTAGACTTAAAAGTAATATCGTTAAAGTAGGCTATATCCACAGTCACACACGCGTGCGCGCTAGCGAGAGCGCTCATACGCGCACACATGCACGGAGGGGCGAGCTGCTAAGACAAGATGGGATAACCGTGCGTGTCTGCTTGATGCAGCTGCGTTGATGCAGCTGTCGTTTTGCTTGATTTGGACTGGACTGGGGCTATAGGGTGGGTCTAGTTCCGACTGGATCTGTTTGGCCTCATGTCGATGTTATCCAATATTACTGGAAAACAGGGACCTTGAAAGGAGTTGGCGCATTTGGCAGGCAGTGCTTTACGAGCGAGATTTCACTTGATTTCGACGATGGATGATACACATTTTCTCTTAAAATAAGACAAACCCATTTGGTTAGACGGGGAAAACCGGGGAACCCATGCAAGCAAGAACATTTTCGTCCATTTTCATGTTTTCTGAGAATTAATTTGGATGGGATATATCGTAAGACACCGGAAAAACGACACCTCTGCATTATTAATAAGGATAGGACACCGGTCCGGTGCAGCAGCATCACCGGCAGGACCCACCAAGTCGGTCTGGACTTATGTAGTTTAATGGGTACAGCGTAGTGAAGACTAAACCGGAGCTCTTTGCTTTGTATCACAACAGTGGGGCTACGGAGGGGGACCCGGTCTGAGCAAAGCTCCCGTGTGCCGTGACACTGCACCGGGCAGTGTAAAGGAACGGAGCGCCAGGTGCGGTAAGGGCGCATCAATGACTGTCTTCTCCTGTTCTAGAGCGCCGAAAGCCCAGCCGGAGCGTTTACAGCGCCGCGGATAGAAGAGGCGCCACAGACCACCGGCGAGCTTGGAGGTTTTAATGCATATGATCACAACCACCATGATTTTTATGATTCTTGGTGCTTCAATTGTAATGGTAAGAAAAAGCAAATTCACATCATCGTTCTCATACCAATATCCCCTATGTACATTAATGGGCTATGCTACAAATAAGTAGGCTATACTAATTTGTGGGGGAACAAAATTGTAGTAGGCCTACCTATGATATGTGGAAACAGGATATAGGCTACCATATAAATAAATTATCACACAATTTCTTTGAGCTCTTATACAATTGAGATGATCTTCCAGCAATAATTTCATATTATGCTCACACACAAATTTAAACAATTCTAATTGCCTAACTGTTGGTGTAGCCATATAGGCTATAGCCTGATCCTTGACATGCAGCTGACTGGAATGGTTCTTTGCAGGCGATAGCCTGTTTAATGGACATGAACGCACTACTGGATCGCTTTCACAACTACATCTTACCACATCTACGAGGGGAAGACCGGGTCTGTCACTGCAACTGTGGAAGGTAGGCTAAATGCCATCATCAACATATAGCGTATGATATTGTCAATCGTCATGTTGTGTTGCCCGTCAAATCTTAATTGCTCGGCAGCCTATAGGCCTCTCACACGATCTAACCACGACAATCTGCCCGATCCAATGCGTAATATCTGCTGAAATAATGTGTTGTTGGAGTTCGTTTGGCGGTGTGTATTTATTCGCCGCTATTTAGTTTGTTTACAGGTTGTGTGCGCGATCATGGGGGGAGGGGGACTCAGGGCTTTTCGCTTTTTGCTGCATACGAAGGTGTGTTGGAGTCATAAATAGATAATGAATTACGACTATGACTAAAAACGAGAAAATAGCCTATATGCTTAGCATCAGGTGCATTTAGTGTCCTACGTGCATCTATGTTGTTGGTGAGAATATGCCTTGTTAGGCGACTGTGAAAATATCAGCATATAAAAAGGAAGTAGCTATGGCTCAGAAACTGCTTTGGGGTGGGGTGGGGGTGAAAAGGGGCAACCTGCTGTTTGGGCTCGTGATGAGAGCTGTTAATCTGTTCTAGTTATAGCATTCATTAATTGCAGTTCATCAGCAAATGGGTGTATTCCTGTCAACACCACATGCCGTATAGTAAAAAGGCCTTTGTGATAACATGATATGGTCTACAAGGCAATGGGCCACTAGGAGTCTGACTTGCTTTTCAGGATTTACACTGTTCGTCAGTGTCCGTTTTCTTCTCACATCATGTCCACGTGTATGACAAAATTATTCTGTCAGCCCAATAACTCAATAGCTCCCCTATGGGACCTAATGCTATGATGTTAAGGAATGATTGCCCATTCAGGCAAAATAGTTCTACACGAAGCAATCAGAACAGTCCAATTAGTAAAGGATGACATTTGTCACTATTCATTATTGTGTAATAAATGCACATGTACAATTTAAATAAATGCACAGGGCTTGTGCATTTGTATTGCAGTGGAGTATATAAGTCTTCATTAGAAATCTTAGTTTCTATGTTCTCTGCCATAGGTCCTACTGTACATCAATATATAGCTCAGGTTCTGGCTGATTAGCCGGCTATATGGCAAACACACTGGGAAGACATAAATTGTTAAAAGGTTATTTAATAATTTGTAAGTAATCATATGAGATGCATTGAGATGCAAGCTTAGGTTGTACCCTAGAGCAGTCCTGGCAGCCGGGGGGGGTCAATTATCCTTGCGTCAGTGGGGGCTCAGCGGGGCCCTCTAACTGTCAACCTTCACACAACTAATTTCACCAGCATCCATTTATAATCCAGCTAAGAATAATTACAATTAATCCAAATGATCATAAATAGAATGTGCATACATTTTCAATGATGTCCATATAGTTATATTATTAATTGTATACTATGAAAAAGACAGGGTGTTGTAACTTAACAGGCTGGAGAACCACTGCCATAACCTAGCACCTCTTACACCACCATCTGTTGTTTCTTCTAGACATCATGTCCACTATGTCATCCCATACGATGGGGACCATTCCTTGGTGGATTCATCAGAAAACTACTTTGTGAGTGACAGTGTGACCAAGCAGGAGATGGACCTCATGCTGGGGCTTCTGCTTGGTTTCTGCATCAGCTGGCTTCTGCTGTGGCTGGATGGAGTCCTACACTGTGCTGTGAGAGCCTGGAGGGCCAGTCGCTACTATGGTAAGATAGCCAAACTGTGCTATTTGGCTAGTAGGCTAGCATCTTGCTACAGTGGATATTAGTGCACCTATACCAAGGCTTAAAGCAGAACTAAACCAAATGTTTTCAGTTAAAGTACATTCTTCATAAAATTGTATGAGATTCTTGAACTATGAGTAAGCTCTGTAAGAATGTCTGCCCTCCACAGGTTAAAACAAGCTAATGCTTTGGAATTGGCTATTAGTTGATATGAAATAAATTATGTAAATAACACAAAGTTGAATCATTACATTGTGGGGTTAGGAAAGGCATCTCATAGTTTATCTCCCTCGCAGAGGTATTTCTCGCAGAATCAGGCTTTACTTTTGTTTGTTACACAGCGTTGGCTATGCACATTATAATTTGCCTACTTGACATGAGGTTTTTTATTTGACATGCACCAATCATTGAACAAATGGAACTTATAAGGAAATACCATAATACTGGATAAATGTATTGCAAGTCTGATAAATAAGTGTGGTTACTGCTTGAAAGAAACAGAAAGACTGAAATTAGTAATTAAAGCACTGCACTAGCATTGTGAGTGACAATACTAACAACCAATGAAAATGTATGTTGATACGTATGTATGACCGTATAAGACTTTCAGCACTAGTAACGTAGTGCTAATGAACAGAAGATGCTGGACTAGCATGCCTCTCTAACCCTGCTATTTGAACAGGTTAAGGGCGCTGACAGAGGGCATTAGGGAATCATATCTGACTTCTCCAATCTGCTTTCCTGTGGCCTGCTATTGACTGAATTTGAGCTTATCATCAACTGTTCTGGTATCATGTATAGTCAAATGTATCCACTTTTCAGAATTGTTAAATGTATTATTTGCATTTTGTGTTAAAATGTAAAATGTCCACATGTAATTCTACTGAAACAAACTAGATTAATAGACTGGTAAATATTTACTAACAACAAAGACGGACAATGCCATCAGCTTTGTATAATACATGCATTAGAATATGGTTTTGAGACAGCCAAAAGCAGATGTATACAACTTCGAGTTACCAGAAGCACCTAAGGGGCATGTAGTGTCATGATGTAACAAACACACACTAGTCCTGCATTCTTGTTGTGCCGGAATGATTGGAAAGCTTAGTTCCCAACTGGGAATGTTCACATGAACGACCCTTCTTCAAGTCAGAACAGCAACTCAGGAAGTCTGAGAAATATTTGGTATATTAGTGCTGGGTTGTTGATTTGCGTCATACACAAAGAACCATGGCAGACAGCAATGAATATTTGGTTGATGGAATGGGATTATAAATTAGTGGCGCAAATTCACTTATTGAATTTCAACTAATTTGTTATATGATGTTAGGTTTTAACGGTTAATTGCTGTCCATGTTAAGTGACCTTCACACAACACATCTTTGTAGTGTTTAATCTACCTCTTTCAGAGCTTTTGTATAAGTCCTCTGGCGTAGTTGCTTGCCTCTCTGTCCCTCTGGTCTTCTCCCACTGCTTATTTTTACTATAAGAAAACAGGTGATTAGCAATGGCAATCTCTGAGTCCCGTGAACCATCCGTCTAAACAAACGCTGTCTGAATTTCTGCACCAGGTGTGAGGTGTTGTATGTTCAGGAGCGATCCTCAGAAGTGTTAACAAGAAATTTGAATGTGCTCACTCTATCCACCTTGTTATGTCTAGTCCACACATACACGTCTATCTTTAAATATGTAGCTTTTTCTATGCAGTTTGGCTTTTCATCCACATGCAAACAGTGTATACGGTCACTAAAGACAGAGTTTTGCAGAACCCCTATGGTGAAGATACAGTATGTGCTCACATGTAGACAGGGAAAACTGGTTTCTTGGCTTGTAACGTCAGCTGTTGCGTTGTTATCTCTTTCATTTGACGTCAGATTCAGAGTTTGCCATATTTTCTCCATTGTTTACGTAAGTCATTTTCTTTACAGGATAAAATGTAAAGAAGTGTGAATGTGATGCAATTTCGTTTCATATGGATGGAGATTTTATTTTTTTAAACAGTGCTGTATGGACAGGATTTCCTTTTAAACAAAGTAGGAAATCCCCTGTTTAAAATGTATCTGTACATGTGGACTAGGCATCAGACTCTCCAATGTGCAGTGGTGGGTGCTGCCCTCTCCTCTTCCATTGGTCAACAACCATCTCCCTTGTTTTACTAACATTTATGGAGAGATTGTTGTCCTAACACCATGATGATGGCCAATTCCCTCCTGTTTACTGACTGGCCACTGGTCACTCAGATCCGTCTTGTAGTATCATCAGCAAATGTGATGATGCTGGAGTTGTTCAAGGTGTGTGAAGATAGAGCATGGGACTTAGCATGCAGCCTTGCGGAGTATTCAATTCAATAACGTATTCAATTAATAAAACACAAAATTAGTCAGGTTAGTTAAAACGTTCTCTCCATCCTAAATAAAAGTTAATTGAACCCTATGTAGACACCAATTGAAAATCTGATTGAAGTTAAATTTAACTACAGTAAAAGGCATAACTTGATAGCTTTCTTATCCCAATATATGTCCACATACTGGCACTTTCATAGTGATCAATGTTCCATTTGATCACTGTATTTAATAAATTAAATGAATAATGGTTTCCCCTAACCTCCATTGGGTTCTGTTATAATTTACTACTACAGCGTAATTGTTTCCTGGTCATGTTTTCCCAAAAGTACATTTTATCCTTCTTCTGAAATTGGCACTTTGTAGATGTGAGTTGAGATGAAATGACCCCCCCAAAATAAATCAATTTGGTTCAGTTTGGTTTTAAAAATCATTATGAAAAATTTATATTTAAAATAATTTCTCATATAGTGGAATGATCCTTTGCTGGCATGGAAATGTAGTAATGACAAAGATGCTAACAACGTGGAAATGTTAGGGCAAAAATCTTACTAACTACATTTTTCTAGTGCTTTTCTTGCAATCCAGATAAGTCATCAATATCCACGGACAGATACTGTATACTAATGTCAACTATATAGAAACCTTCTTTGTCAATTTTATTTTTCTTATAATATCCTGCTGAATGTTCAGTGTCAAAACTGCTCTATATTGTGGAGGTGGCCTGAATTATTGGGTTTAAGAATAATGTTAGTAGGCAGTCTGTGACCTGGATTTGGGGAGTGCCATAGAAAGATTCCATGAAATGTGCTCTGATTATAGACAAAAAAATGCGGGTTTTAGCATATGAAATAAAACAAAACCTAAATGTATATTATGATATATTATTATTTAATATTGATTCATTTAATATCATAATAGCCACCAGCATTGCAGTGTATGTTGGATATGTGTTAGACATATAGAAAACACTTCGGTAGGAGTTGTCTTTTGCTCCAGTGTTCTATTACACATTAACATAAAACCTTCCGAAAGCAGAAACATCCATATTCAGCAGCACGAGTTAATAGAGTGGCACTAAAGGCTTCTTTTGTGCTTGCGATGGGAAATCCCTGCTATGTGTGTGTGTTGATGCTGGGTCACACACATTTAGCCTCCCCAAGATGGAAAGTGAAGGTTAGGCTGACAGGGTAGGGAGGGAAGAGGAGGGGGTTGGAGAACACATCCCCACCCCCAACCTTACGCGCACACGCACACGCACGCACACACACACACATGCACACACTAGTACTCACTTCCAGAGCTATAAATAGAATAAATGGGAGCAGCTGTATTGGTGAGTGAGGAAGAATCCACTGCACGCGCACTTCAGGTGCGTAGCACATTCATTTCATACCTCCATTGCCCCACCCTCTCTCTGCCTCATTCACCTGAATGTGTTGAATAGAAATTGTTTTAATCAAATTGATTGAATCTATCTGAGACTGAATGTAGTCGAAGACTGCAAAAAATATGCCTGTCTTTCTCATAAAGACGAGACACAGGCAAAGGGAAATGATCAAAAAAGAAACGGTTGGCTACTGTGTTTCTCCCTTTACCCACCCGCTTCTTACACATCTTTCCTCATTGTGTTTCCAGCTTTCTGCATGTCATTATCATCCTGTCCCTCCATCCCTTCTTTATTCAAATGCTCCCCCGTTTTCCTCTAGATACCCTTCAGAACAGACCTGGTGGATTGCATACCCATTCACAGCTATAAATAACTCACTCCACCCTCCTCCACCCCCCACCCTTCCCTCCCAACATCCGCCACCTGCTAGATGCTGCGTGGAGCTGCTGTCTGTCTGCCTGTCTGCCTGTCTGTGTGTCTCTCTGTCTGTCTGGGGCTCTCCTCACCTCACTCCAGTCTCGCTGGCTTCACCTTACTTCACAGGCTTCTCTGTCTGACAAGTGCAAATCCCTCCTCCGCTCGACAGTGAGAAATGCTACTTTTATTTTGACTCAATAACTGACTTTTACAGGAGGCCAGCTCTGTCCTGAAGCAGTCACTAAATGTTCAATATTCCTTAGCTAAAATGATAATTGTTTTCAGTTTACACTTGGATTTACTCACAATTGACAGCCTCTTTACCTCTTCCAGTTTCATATAGCTTAGATAAGCTAAGTTCAGTGCAAAAGCTAACAGAGTTAGCAATGATTAGCTAAAAACTCTGGTATGGAATTAAATATGAACAATTCTTTATGCTGCAGGTTGTGTTTTATTAAATGATATTTAAAACATTAATATAGCAACAAGCTATTTTCTATGTATAGATAAAGTGGAGTAATTGCGTCCTGAGCACAGAATGACCTCACACTCCGTCTGTGTGTTGTAGTGTGAGCTCCTCTGTTCTTTGTTTTCATAGCAATCTGGCTGGCCATGCCTAGCCTCGCGAGATTAGGATGGTCTTGTGAGCTACAGTTTGACTTCACCATGAGAATTAGTCTGGAGAGGCAAATATTCCTTTCATTTGTGTCCGGTATAGCTAACGTGTAACCAATCAGCGTCGTACTGGTAGTTACGGGCGTGGTTTAGGTGTGATGACAGTGAAAGCGACTCGAAAATAACCGAAAACAACAATGACGGTTCCTACAGATAGACATAGTTCATCCAATCAAGTATTTTTTTAAGTGTCTGCCCTTTTCTAAACAGTTTCGATGGATGGCTCTCCAGATGGTTGTGTGCATAGTAATATATATGGTTGTGTGTGTAACAACCCCCTGGTGTGTCAGGTTAGGCCATGCCTGCATGTTAGTGCTGTCCCATAAGCATTTATTTTGGTCTGAGATGGTGGTAGAAAGTCATATAGAGTCACTATAAGATTATTGTTTCATTTAAAGGTTTTTCACCCCATAAAAGCCAGGCTTAATTTTGTTCTGATGTTCAGCATGCTCATACTGTATGTAATTTCTTCTTGTGAATTTATAAAAGCAGGTTATAATAACATGTTCCAAATAATCAACTTTATCCATTGTCAGTCTAAGCATATGTTAAGATACTGCAGTACTAAGACCTCTATGCTGTCAGGTATTCCACTCTATGAAATTAAATTCAGGGTATTTTACCAATAAAAAGAAGACCTGTGCAATATATTATTTGAACCAAATGGACTCTAAAGACTGGAAAGAGCTTAAAATCTTTTAGTTATTATCCTAGTAGTCCATGCACCAATAAGTCATTAGGGAGAAACAATTCAGAATACCTCCTCCTAATCATTGTATGGAGGTTCAGAAAATATGTGGTTGAGGTTTTCCCAGGAGTTCCAGCCTGGGAATTAAATAAAGTATTACTGTAGAGGCATAAAATAGTTGGTAATTATAATAGTAGAGTTATAAAATTAAGTGATTTTTAAATTTTATATGAATTATGATTTTATATTGGCCTAGTTTAGATGATAATTAGATAATTAGACAATTGCACTCTAAAATAGGTTTTGTTCTGTTTCATTGTATTTACTGCTAATCCACAATTTCAGATGCTCTCATTATTATTATTATTATTATTATTATTATTGTTACTATTATTATTATTATTATAAGTATTATTTGAAGAGAGAAATACTATATAGCATAGTGTTAACAGTGCCACAGCACAAATAAACGCATAGACAGATAAGAGGAACCTATGCACTCTTGGAGATTGGTTTCAATTTCCATTTGCTCTTTACATCTCCTTAATTTATTGTGTCTTTTACCTTATTTCTCTCACTTGGTGTCTTGGGATGAAAAGCTCAGCACTACTTCCCAGAATTAGATGTAGAAGCTATAACAACAAAAGCCGTTTTTAAAAGGTCCTGTTAAAGACATATGCCACCCTACTCTACAGCTCCGCGGGGAGTCCTCTTTGTGGGTAGATAATGCATAACTCATTTTGTAATTAGAATTCCCATAAATCAATTTATTTTATAAACGTGCTTGAAAGTGATACTTTTAGAGACACATTAAGAGAGAGGACAGAAATAACAATGAAAGTCAGTGCAGAGATGGCATATTGTCGAATTTCATAGCTTTTTGGAGGGAAATACCTTTAGTCTCTTTCAAATGGAATTTTTAAATTTGAATTTAGATTTATTAAGAAAATAGTGTAAAAAAGACTATAGTTACAGAATGGAGTTGTCAGTTGTTATGGTATGATTAAAATCTTACCACTTTTACAGTCCATTATTATGATTGTAAAATAAAGGTTTTTCCCATTTTCTTTTCCAAAGGGACCCGAAAGGGCTGGACTACTTTTGAAATCTTTCTAACATGTCATTTAGTGAAACGTAAATTTCATTCAGATTTGAATTCAGGTGTCACATAATATCAATATACTAACCAATCATCTTTGACCTGCCACTCTCACTCATCCAACAGCATGTTAAAAAATGTGAAAGACCAAATGAAATGTAATGTTCTGGAAGGGGGAAATGGACGGAGCCTTTCAGTTAGACAAATGTTGGTTCTAGTACAGAAGAAATTGTATTTAATTGAACACATCCTGAATATGCAAATTTACAGAATAATAGGCTTATGATGTTAAAGTAGGGTCAACATCCAAGCTAAGTCTGGCATCTATCCCATACATTGTGACACTCTCTAACACCCATACTCCTTTTTGCCTTCCAGACACACCCTCCTGGTCATGGCTGCCCCAGTTCTGCAACCTCCGTGACCTGCGCCGCCGCGCCCACCTCAGACAGCTGGAAGACTCCAGTGGGAACATGGTCCACATTAAGCAGAAGCTCTATCACAACGGGCACCCCAGCCCCCGCCATCTCTGACTGTAAAAAACAAAAACAAGCCCCCACAAAAAATCCTTCTCCTTACCATCCTCCACCCTTAAACTGCCCCGTGGCCAATTGCTGCCTCAGAGACTGTCCCCTGGTTCACAACATGGCCCCTATAAAACTTCCATGATGGTACAAAACCCTGGCATCAGCCAGCACCAAAACAGTCCCAAACTATGGGGAAAGAGAATGATTGTGTTTGCAACTGAAATCTTGTGTTGTCTACAGTATGTCCACCGTTTGGGGAGGGAGTGGAGAAAAAGAATACATTTTTAAGGGTGATTTTTCTGTATAGAGCCATTTTCTGTGTTCATTGTTAAACTTGGCATGCTCTTTTAAAACAGGGTACGATGGGAAGTGTATGGAATGGGGCAGTAAGAATGGGTTGTCATGAAACGTTCTTTTCTCTATTGGGTGGGTGGCGTTACCTGGGGATAGTTTGTTTGAATGGGAAGGGGTGGATGGGCTAGGCGGGTGTCAACACTTTTTGTGGTGTGACAGTGCAATTACTGTTTCTGTATATAGTTATAAATATGGGCAAATGGAATTTAACGGTCTTCAACGGTGGTGTGTGTTGGGGAATTTTTGTGTGAGTCGTTTATCAGTAGAAAACTTGATGATGGACTGTGGGACATTAATACAATGTCTGGTTTGAAAACTGGGTGTGAACCATGTGATTTCTGCTAAGAACAGATAAATTAGCTTTGTTATTAGTGAATTAAATGAATGTACTAATTTTAAATGTAAATTTGTGATGGGGAGGGGAGCTGTTGCTTGCGGTTAGAGTTCTCTTTGCTGTATTGTCATAATTCATTGGAGTCGGGAGGAAAAAGAAATGCCAGCCAGACAGTTTCGTGCTACCCCTGTCTTCCCAATACTGTGTTAATAGCACAGTTCAATTTGATATACCCACTTCTCTCACACCTATCAGGAGCAACCAGCCTATTAGCAGAGGGAACCTCTACGCAGTCCCCTCCACCTCTCTGTCCAGACATTGCTGTTGTAAGGATGAAATGTCTGTTTTATTAAAAGTGCCATTGAAGCACAACAGTGACCCCTAATGTTTGATTTCATCAAATCCAGTGTGGCAGAAAAACGAGTGGAAAACAATAACTGTCATGTTGCAAATTCAAGTGTGATGTAGAAAAGGATATATGATACACATTAATTGCCAACATATCTGAAAAGAGAATGCAAAGGCAATTAGTTACAATCTGCTATATTCCTTCTAATCATAGTATGGTACTATATTTATAATCACCAAATTCAAAAGCAATGAGAGGATTCAAAACATTTATATGCTTAACTTATAGGATTCTTCTGACCAATAATTACAGTTAACCATCAGCTTTAAACAGGAACCAGTTAATGTAATCAATAGTTATTGGTTGGATTGAAAGCTTGAATGGTTTAGCTCTGACACAAGTACATCTTTGGTAAAATTGTCACTGATTCTCAGCACACTAGGGAAGTGCTTCATTATTGAATTATTAAAGGCCACCTACTGGAAAGAAATGCTGCACAATTTTGAAAAGAGTGAGCATACAATGACATCTTAATGACCTTCGAGTGTATAGGCTATAGCCGCCTAAACAATCAAGAGCACATGTGACACACTACACCACCGGAACTATATATGGGTAACGTGATACTGTACGTAGCCTATGTGCGATATACATGTGTGCGGTGGTGGAGATGGAATCACAAGCTCTGTGAGAGAGCCATGCAACAGCCCTTTGAGGACGACCTTCAATGGGCTGAGCCCATGGGAGGTGAGCTCATGTTGATAAGGGGGCTGCAGACCTCTGATCGCATCCGCTGCAAAAACCCCAGAACAGACCATAACATGATAAGTTGGTAGTAGTGATGCATGGCACACAGCTACTGTAGCTTAGCATAGCCCATCTAGCTGATTGGTGCACAGGTCTTAAGGCCTGATTATTACCGGGCTTATTAGCCAGATGTGTGCCTATGGCTATTGCTCTCCCAGAGGATGAGATGAACGTCTTAATGTCCCATATGTAATGCAAACATTTTAACACATGCACCTTATTATGATGTAACGAAAAGAGAGCTGAGCCAGAAGGCAAAGATTTCAATGTACCGGGCAATTTTCGTTCAAACCCTCACCTATGGTCATGAAGGTTGGGTCATGACCGAAAGAACAAGATCGCGGGTACAAGTGGCCGAAATGGGTTTCCTCAGGAGGGTGGCTGGCGCCTCCCGTAGAGATACTGTAGGATGAGAAGCTCGGCTATCCAAGAGGAACTAGGAATAGAGCTGCTGCTCCTTTACGTTGAAAGGAGCCAGTTAAGGTGGTTTGGGCATCTGTTAAGGATGCCCCCTGGGCACCTCCCTAGGGAGGTGTTCCAGGCACGTCCAGCTGGGAGGAGGCCTAAGAGAAGACCCAGGACAAGGTGGAGGGATTATATCTCCACACTGGCCTGGGAACGCCTCGGGATCCCCCAGTCAGAGCTGGCTAATGTGGCTCGGGAAGGAAGTTTGGGGTCCCCTGCTGGAGCTGCTGCTCCTGCGACCCGACCTCGGATAAGTGGTTGAGGATGGATGGATGGACCTTATTTTTAAATGTAGCACATCAGACATGTAGGACTGTCTTGATGTAATAATTATTTACTATATCTCAAGGCTAGAAGTAAGGTTACAGTATGTATATACATCAAATGCTTTAATTCTGCATTCTGAAATTACCTACAAACCTATACATTTTGGAGGATTTGGTTTGAATCTTCTATCTTCAGAGCAAGTTAGTGTTGATGATCCATTGAGAATATGTTCTCCTGAACATCAATATCTCACAATGTCTTGATAAGAATAATTGTCTGGTAATCATGCCATTCTGAATATACAGTATGGTGGTGGTGAACACTGCACAACTGCAATACAGAAACTACAATTTATTCAGTTCCAGGCATAAGCTTAAGTCTTTTTTTTTTGTCATTTGTTCAATCGGGGCAATTGTGTTCTGTCTTAAGCAAACAGGTCAGGTTTGTTGGCATTCTGGGATGTCCTCTCAGACGCCTATGCCAGTGGTTCTAATGGGGACAATTTGAGGGATGTGGAGGACTTCGCTGCTGCGATTCCTGCACAGCCCACTAAGGCCCTCCAGACAAGTCTCATGCACAGCTTCAGCAGGTGGTGGAATGTGTGACTGTGTATGTAGGCTCATTTCCCTGATCACACAGGGAAAACCGCGACTCCCAATGGATTGTTTCACAAAATGGCCCAAGGCCTACGCCCTCCCCAACCAAGAGGCGGAGACAGTATTGATAAGCTGTCTGCTGTTGAAATATAATAATCTATAATAATCATAACATGTTGATTTGCTTAGCAATAGTTAATCTGCCTTTAAACAGACACATTTAGTCGAGGTGAGGGCAAGCTATGTGAAGTGGATACCTTGAAAGTGGAAAAGTACTGAGACAGAAGAAAGCAAGGTCTTGATGATCTAAGGGAGTCAAGTTGTGGAGTCAGATAAGCACAAGGTCAAATGATGCATGTGTGTTTGTTCTTTATAATGAGCAGCCGTCCCAGGACAGCCCCAGTACCAGGCAGAGAAGAAAGCTGGTGACGTTGCAGACCAAGACTCATCCTCTCAGAAACGCCAACTCCACCTTTAATATTTGTAAATATTAAAGTAGGCCAGGGTGTGGTCAGTGTGGTCAGACTTCTCAAACTGACAAATAAGCTGATATTGGTCAGGGACAAGAAACTGAGGCTCAGAGCTCTGACTTGTATTGTTATATCTCTTATTAAAGCTGATGTGTTAACCTGAAGAAGCTGGTTCCTCCTAATTCAAACTCCATCAAAGAACACGCAGGAATTGGGACATGAATTACCCTTGATTCCTTTACTGCATACATTTTGAAAATGTTGCTGGTGTGTTTACAGCCCATAGCATTCATTGTACCCTATAGTATCAAATAGGACTTTGATACTACTGTATGTTTTGCCTCATAGAATCTTCTCGCATGAAGATTCTGTGTGACCTCATTCAGAATCTTATCTGACTGCTCACTGGAAGTTATCCAGGAATTCACAGAACCATAGTTACCTTGATAGCATCCAATCTGTTTCATTCCCTACTGTCTCGTAGTTGTGTTTTGTCTTTTAGTTTAAGCAAGTTTAGTCTTGTTTTCGGCTATGAAACGAATATGTACGAAAACGGTGGCTCAGTGTAGAGCATGTTTTGTTGTGTAGGAGTGGATGGATGGTCTGTTAAACACAACCATCTGGGGAAACTGTTTTAACCCTCGTAATGTACTCAGAAATCTCGTGTTTGGCCACACGGTGGGCCATCTGATTGTGTGTGATTTGTGTGTTTTTCAATTGGCATTGCTATGTGTATTTAATTATTTATTAATTATTTCTTTATGTATTCATGTTGTTTTTTTGTGCCTTTTAACCTTCCTGTTGTCCTCGGGTTACAAAGTCACATTTTGTTGTGCCAGCAGTGCACATCATATGTCTGTGTAAGCTGTAGAATTAGGTTTAGCGCCTTCTATCTGCCCGACAAAGAGCTAGTGATTTGGGTCATTTTGACCCAGAGGACATTACGAGGGTTAAAAAGGAAGGCACTTTAAAAAAATACTTGGCAGGTGATTGGATAAACCCTTGAACCAACGAAAACCTATTTTTAAATCTACTCTTGCCGAAGCCATGCCACCCTAATACAATCGCTGGCCACCCCACTGGCCTGCCCTCACGAGTCACTTATCCTTGCACAATATGCTAGTGATATTTTACATTAACCCTCATGATGTTCTTCTGTCAAAATGACCCAAATCACTACCTCTTTGTGGCAGATAGAAGGCGCTAAACCTAATTCTACAGCTTACACAGATATATGATGTGCACTACTGGCACAACAAGTCGTTCATTTGAAACACGAAACACTATGGGATAACAGGTGGGTTAAAAGGCACAACAAATAAATCAGATGGCGCCCTCTGGTGGTATAAAACTATAAAATTAACCCTGTTCCCTGTTTCTCATGTTCCACTCACTCTGTTTTAATATTTTTGTTCCATTCCTGTTTTTTTGTCTTCACTATTCCTTTGTGTCATTATTGTTTCTGTTATACTCCTGGTTTTCTGTCTTCCCAATTAATTTGATTATTAGTGGTTTTACCTGTTCCCCTGTGTATTTCAACCCCTGTGTTTTCTCTTTTCTTTGTCTGTTATTGGTGTTTCCTGTTTTATCCTGTATAATGGATTAAATATTCTATTTTTATCAACTATGTATGATCAACTCAGATCTTAAATTAGGGAAAAGCATTGCTTCCCAGATCTTAACCTAAAGCCAAAATATCATGCCATGTAATAATCTAAAATAGACTCAGTGACATCCATTTCGTGAAAAGTAAATATCCACAAGCATATTTCATCAGGGCAAATGTATTACTATAGCTTTCTAACTGCAGACTTGACTCAAAATTGCCTTGATGGCTAACATAATTGATTAGTGTGATTACATTAACTAGCTGCGTACTAGCAACATAATCAACGTCTTGAAATGTCATATATAATTAGGACTAGGATATTTATTATTGCTGAATGCATTTTTAATTTCTTTCACATAAATTATTAATAATATAGGCTACATTGATTGGATTTAAATGCATAGTACCACTTAACGCTTACCATTGCACTTGAACCCTTTAACTGCCTGCTCAACCATTTGGTAGATCACATTTTCAGTTAAGCTTGCAAAGTGACAGTTATGTAGTACTTTTACAGTGAGGGAGCCTCTCTTTGTAAATACAACATTTTGTTATACTGACTGGAACAAGACTAACTGGTTAGAACAAGAAAAAAACAAGTGTAAAATACAAGAAGACGGCAACAGTGAGCCAGACAGGAACACAAAAAATACAAGGTAAAACCAAAAGAAGGAACCAGTCTGACAAAATGCTTACTTTTACACTTTTTATAATAACTTATTTTTCCTTTTCCTTTCAGCAATAGCTACTTACTGTATGAATTGGGAGCAGACACACGCACACACACATCACATGCAAACACCCGTGTGAATTGTGAAAGGATTAAACAAACTGACAAACACAGATGAAATGTACATTTGTATCCCTTTTTACTATATATTTATAATATCCAAGGACAGAGCTATCAGTTGAGTTGTGTGTGAACCCTGCTAAGGCCAGTCGGTGTCAAAACCTGGTCAATCCAGTATCAGTGGTAATTTGTTTATGGAAAATATCTGGGGAAATGTTTTCACTTTCATTTGTATTGTGTTTGTCATTTGTCCAGCAACCAGGCAACCCCCTACACCATCATCATATTTCAGTCCTTTTTGGATGATTTTTCATGACCATCACATCATTTTATTATAATGCACCATAATTATCACACATTTATTATAGACATTATAGTCTAGTGTTATTACAGTGCATTACTGTATGTAATTACTTTTCATATAAAACATGATATGAACATGAGAAATATTCTGATATTCTTCTTTTTAAAACAAACTTGATTGCTTGCTTTTACCTGCATCCCCCCAATATTCAGTATGTAGTTATAACCTTCACCAACCACGTATTATGTACACAACTGTATGTCATTTGCAAATGGTAAGTAACTTCATCCTACATTTACTGGATGGAAGTGTAGGGAAGTTCCTCTATTTTCCCCATATGGGGCAGTGGTTGGTGGTGACATTTGTATGCTTTGTAATTTGCAATAAGCAATAATATTATGCTTTGGTAACATGAAATTAATGGTACTGGTATTTTAAAATGACCATGAAAATATTTAAAGAAAATATATAGCATAGGCTATTGAATGTCCATCGTGTCAATCTGTGAGAAGTATGTTCTACAGAGAATCTACAGAACAACAACAATGTACAATCTACAGAAAAGTATGTTTGCTATTATAACAGAATATCAGAATAATCAGGGACTATCACTTTAACCAGTCATAGTACGTAACAACCTAAAGTACGTATAGCTGTGCTGAAAATGGTCCCCCTGCCGATTTCAGTCCCACCTTGTCGTGTCGCTGCTCTTAGAATAAAACAAATTAGTGTCTTTATAGGCAAGTGTAGAAATGATTACGTTTTCTGTATGTTATTGGAGGAAAGAACAGAGCTTTATTCCCGTGAGTAATAGGCTATAGCCTATACATTGTTATTCGCCAAACAATACTGTGATAAAGCTAAGCCTACATGTATGCCTAAAGCTTTAGGCATAGGCCTAAATATTTTAAGAGCTGTATTTTACTAAGAGCAGAGATACGCGAAGGATCGAGACTAAGAGGTGGGGGGTTCGATGGGGTGGTGGACAGATATCGGCAGTGGGGGACATTTTACGGCACGATACCTGTAAAGTCCCGCCCCCGGTCGCGGCACAGTGACAATGTATGCAACGCATGTGTGAAGCCAGCTAACAATACACATCGAGCTCTGCAAAGGGCAGTAGAGTATGTTGAAGTTATTTGACAACTGGAACGTGTCAGACGTAACAGTACTACGTATGTCATCGTGATGGACAGACATGGTAAGTGCACTGAATCTGATCATACCCTTCCCATTTTGAAAATACAGTACTGTTAGTCACTAAATGCATTGGTTAACCCAGTAATGCTTCATCAAGGCTGTAATATTGATTTATAGAACTAACCTGTGTTCAGACAGCTACAGTATATCCATTATATTCCTCCGTACTGTTTACTACTTACTTTCCAAACAAAATGTAAGCTACTGTTATAGGCTATTGAAAATGTCAACACTAAAGCAGGACATGCTTAAAATCGTAATGCTTACAGTATCAGAATCAGATGTAGCTCATTACTGGTGAGGTTGGTATAGCTACGTTATAAGCAAACATAAAAAGATGATATTTGCAAGAGAGATATATAAAGATAGTTAAAATAGACAATTCTAATAAATGGAAAATAGAATTAAAACATGCTAAAGCAGACTGTAGAAAGTACAGTACCGTGTAAATAAACAGTAGGCTGACATATTTGCAATTGAATAAATTAGGTAAATTGCTTAGAGATAGGCTACATCATACATTTGGCACACAGCTAGCTTATGCTACCGACAATCACACGGTCAACCACAGATGAGTTGTATTATTAATGTGATTAGGCTATTTCCAACAATTATGCTATCAGTATTTACCATCAAAATAAGGGGGCAGAACAGTCTAGCTGTCTGGCAGGTCAGATCCAAGACATAAGGGTTTAAGCCCAGGACAGGTCAAATATGCCAACCCCTCCCCCCCATCTCAAAATCCCACTGTAACCTAGCTAACTGTGATGACACAATCAAATATTTGTCAAAAGGTGTGCAGTGTGGACTTAGGCTCAGAGTTGGAGGTTAAGTTACACTTAAGGTGTCCTCCTTAGAGGTTAGATGTTAAGTTACACTTAAGGTGTCCTCCATAGTTTTCTGGAGTTACCCTTTTGGATGAAAGCAGTGTAAAAGAAATTACAGTATTGTCATCTGGACCAACTCAGACACACATAGTTCTGAGTGACATTTACTCCTGTCTACCCTTCCCCCAAAAGCCATATGCCGAGTTGTGTTCAAAATACCAGTGAATTTGGGTTCAGGTTGTACTATAATGCAATCTTGGATTGTGCTCGTTAATATTTGTAAATGTAAATCACTTTGGACCAAGGCATGTTGCTATTTAACCGTATAGTTTCCTTGTCTTGGATTAAAATGAAACTACAATATCAGCTACAGTAATCTGTAAATTTGTTTCATTTTTAAACAAACTCATGACCGTCTTGTGCTTGGTTTTCAGCATAGTCATTTCCTTTGGCTAGCTTTTAGCCTGCTGGAAGGTTTCACCACTGTAAGCTTTTTTTTTTTTTTTTAAGTAAAATGTTAGTGAAGATTTTCTTTAACCCTCCTGTTGTCTTCTCGGTCAAACTGACCCAACGCACTAGCTCTTTGTGGCAGATAGAAGGCGGCAATTCAATTCTACATCTTACACAGACATATGATGTGCACTGCTGGCACAACACGGTTTGCATTTGAAACTGGAAGACAACAAGAGGGTTAAAAGGCACAAAAAAAACACACAAACAAACAAACAAATAAATATATACATAAATAAACACACACATCACTGACACTAAAGAAAACTACAGTCAGACACAATCAGACTGCACCGTCGACTGGCATAACATGGTTGTGCGTTTGAAACCCGAGGACAACAGGAGGGTTAATTTAAACAACTGAAAGACAAAATAAATGTGCTTTTAATAAAATAATGTACAATTCTTAATTTCTGCACTTCAAAGAGTCAAGATTTATTTCTGCTTTTTTATATTCTTAACACACACAAGAAAGACATTATAAAAATGTTTATTCATGAGTGTGTTCATAACACACACAGAGGGGGTATGTCCACTTTACATATAAAATAATTATTTGCTGCCATATAAATATTGTATAGATCATGTTAAAACTGTACATCAGTCATTGGATAGCTTGTTGATATTTGAACTCTATCAAAACAAAAACTCCTCTCCTTCCAATGCCATAATGGGTGCTTCCTCAGTAGCGCTGCCCCACTGTGCACACATATCAGGGATATGATATTGTTGTGTGGTGCAGTCTGCACCACTTTGTTTGTTCCCATTTACAGAGCCAGAGCTGTGTAAGAACACCAGATTATCTGGTGTTCTTACTGTGTGAGTATATTTGCTGATATACTTCAGCAAATACATAATTAAAATTCAAATATATAATTCTGCTGATATAATTCAGCAAATATACTCACGCTAGCCTGCGTGAGTATATTTGCTGAATTTGACAAAAAGTGTAGCTTACAATTGCAGACTTTACCTTTAAGTGGTCCCTCTCTGACTCTGCTCACACCCCTGATCTGTGAACACATTATAGAACACAAATGTCAATCGTTGACATTACAGCTCCATAACACACGTCACTCATTGACACTACAGCGCCATCTTCAGGATGATCACAGCAAAGAACACAACACACTTTGCAGTATGCAGGCATTTTTGAGTCCTTATCCCGTATTTGTGTAAAATTTAAATAAAACGTAGTCGCTTCAATTTATATTTAAAAAGTTTTTTTAAAAGAATAAACAAGG
This sequence comes from Aphredoderus sayanus, assembly GCA_027564795.1. Taxonomy (NCBI): domain Eukaryota; kingdom Metazoa; phylum Chordata; class Actinopteri; order Percopsiformes; family Aphredoderidae; genus Aphredoderus; species Aphredoderus sayanus. The sequence goes on from JAODUG010065938.1 coordinate 31,852, forward strand.
AACGTTTTTTGACATGTTTAGTTTACACACACACACACACACACAGCAAACTAGACTAACGTACAGCCTGAACTGGTGCGTGTTGGAGTCATAGAACTCTATATTTTGTCACAAGATGTATAATAAATATTGGGTTTCGTACATTGATATATATACAGTAGGCCTACATATACGTATACACCACACAATACTATCCCAAATGTGGCACTGCATGTCCAATTTGGGGTATATATAAATAAATAAATAAAATAAAGAAACTTCTCCAGTTATTTAAGATAGGCCTATTCTTTAGTCTAGACCTGATAGAGGCACAAATGGTTACAAAATGTGTCTCATTTCAGTTTGTGTGAAAGCCTGATGTTGCCTATTGGTTAAAATAAAAAACACTGGTTTAAAAACGTAATTTTACAATCAATCTGGGAAAATAAAATGACACTGAAAATATTGTATATAACACAGACGAACTGACCTCCATGCATTACACAAATATGCTGACCTTCATTAATATGTCTATAGCCTACCTGCAATAGACATTGAGTGGAGCCTGACCGCATTTTTCAGATCATTAAACACAATATTAAAATCCACGAGCGATGCGCTCGCCTCGCCAGACTAGTCGATTTGCAATGCAGTAATGGGATATGTAGGGCGGGATAACAATAGCGAAGTAGCACACTAAAAGTTGTTGAAAGCCGAGCTTGTTTCACCTACCTTATGTTATACGGATAATCGAAAACGCAGAATTTCTGGTAAGCAGCGACGCGTGTAATGGTTAACATACAGGATACATTTTACCTGAAACGAAATCAATTTCTTTACTAATACTGTTTGGGGAAATTACAATGGCATCTTAAGACACAGAAGAAATGTTAACCATTTGTTCAGTTAATGAAGATTTAGAAGTTTTAAGTATATTTGTGATATTTTACTTTCTTAGGTAATTTAATCGTGTTCCTACTGCTTGGATGCAAACGTTAACAGGAAACGATTACACCTAAACAGTGAAACAAAACTATTGGTCTCGGAATTAATGTATTTGCTAGCACTGTAACAGGAAGTGGATTTTGAAAATTAAAGTATGAGGAAATAATCCAGCCAAATATGTTAGTTTTTGCTCACTATACATTCTATTTTTGTAAACACCCACATTAACTGGATGCATGTAGTGTGTATGCTTTTCTTGTCTGTACAATGCTGTACTGCCAATAGGATATTTACCGAGGAACCTGTTCTGCAGGTATTCAGGTGGAGCCCAACAGCGGGCTTCCATCTCCCAGTCCAAGGACCTTCCTTCTCTATCCTGACTCCCACATGGTAAGCCTCCCCACATATTACTTACAACTGATTTCCCAAATAACTGTAACTTGGGTTTCATTTCTTTTAAATAAACAGAAGTCACTGAAGCCTATCAGTGGAATTGTGGTTTATCATGCAAATTGTATGTCCCATGCTGATATTGGACTTCTATGTAGGTGTTGATCATTTTCCCACCCCTAGGATGTGCAGGGTTACCAGTGGGTTTGCTGGCGACTGTGGCTGTGCCGCTTGGGCGCCATGCTCTCCGTTGGTCTCCTCCTGCTTCTGTTTCACTGGCGCCCGCGGCTTGCTGTCCTTGCCCGCTGCAGATCCTGCCCCCTGGAACTGGCAGATGTACTGCTACTAAGAGTAAGAAAATGCACCTGTGAGGATTAGAAACGGTGTTCATTTTGTGATTGGTTTAATTACCTACAGTACTGTATATCACTTGCTTCAACATACTGTTTCTACTTTTTGCATTTAGTAATCCTCAGTGGAGAAAGACTGATGGCTGTGTTCACAAAATATTTAGTGGATTTAAATATACTACATAGTTAACTTTGACCACAGAATATATTACGATTAAATCATGTTCTTTGTTTAGTCATGCCATTGTGCTGTTCTCCATCAGGGAAGCCGGCATTGACGTAAATGTATTAATTATTGTAATTGTCTCCTAAGGACAGTTTTGGACAGCAGCATGTGGTGCAGGTCCTAAAAGAGGAGATGGACGAGGGCAGGTTAGCTTTGTTTGTCATCTTCTTTGATTATAATCAGCTATGTAAACACTAAGTGTCAGTGGGCTCAACAGAGCTTAATCCTAGGACTATGTATGTTTATTCCTTGTTTGGGAAATCAGCCCAATGTTTTGAATTGTTTCCCCCAATTTCAGTATGGAGGTGGTGGAAGATTGTGGGAAACTTGAAGACTATGACTGGAGAGATACAGTCCAGCTCCACAGAGAGGAGGTACGGAAGGAATTTAGTAATTGATATCAGAAGGCTGATATTGGCCGTACTTCTCCCAAAGCCCTCTGATGGCTCTTGTCTTACAGAAACGGCTGCTGCAATACTACCTGTTTGAGGGACGGCGCTATATCTGGCTGGCCAGGAGGGGATCTTTCTGTCGTGTTAGGTAATGAAGGGGCTCAGGAGGGTTGAGCATGTTGTGTTGACCCATGAATGGCAAATTCAGTCTAGTTTTGTTTGTATTTGCTTGGGGTGACCTATTAACTAATGTTAATAATAATGATATGGTGGTGAACATCTTTTGTCTGCAGTGTCCTCAATGAGGACTGGACCTGCAATGATCTTCATAGCTTTCAGAGAGGCCTGAGCCCGCTGGAGCAGAGTATGAGGTAGGAAATGGGCACATGAACAATCATGATAGGAGGAGGCACCCTGTGCTCCTGTACAAGTATTCATTAGTATTAATTATTTCAGGAAACAGGTCTATGGGCACAACGTTATTGATGTTCCTGTGAAGTCTTATATGAGACTACTGGTTGAGGAGGTGAGTTAAATAAATTATTTAAAGGTGGAGTCAGCGATTGTAAGCTAATACACTTTTTTGTAAAATTTAGATAATATCTGCTCATGGTCCGCTAGCTGTCCATTCTGTGTGCTCACTTAAAAATAATCTGGTGTTTCTACACTGGCTCTTAATGGGAACACAAAGTGGTGCACAACACAACACTATCCCAAATGTGGCAATGC